>JAQQAE010011289.1:0-13687 GCA_029823295.1 Pseudamia nigra | reverse complement strand
GGAGCCTCGCGCCCCCCGGGGGGGGCGCGCCCCACTATTTGAGAAGCACTGCATTAGTTGAACACATACTGAATTTACGCAGCAACACGTTGGCCTGAGCATATAACTTACTACACTGTAAATAAATATCTCTCATCATTTAGATCATCAGTAATAAAATGACCAAGGTACTTTATTCCTTTTGAAATCATAAAATGATTATCACCCAGATTAAAAACAGGAAAGTTTACCTTTCTGTCCTCCTGACATCAAACAATCATTATTTTACTTTTCTTGGGATTAAATTTAATATTAAATTCATTTCCATACTCTGAACACACTTTTAACAATTCTTGCATGTCTGCACTGTATGGACTAACAATTTCCAGCATACATAAGATGATTGATAATAGAATTTCCAACAACACAACCTATTTTACAATTATTTAGCTCTCGTGAGACGTCCTCCATATAAATACAGTACTAAGCAATCATGGGGACAAGATTTCCCCTTGATGCACACCCTTATTAAGTGCAAAGGGAGCTGACATTTCTGGATTCCTTGATTATTTTGTCTAATGTCATTTACTTAATATATATTTTCTTGATTATTTTGTTAATTTTCATGATTGTTGTGTTCATGTTTTATTAAATGTTCATTCTAAGGATATTTTTATCTTGTTATTTTTTCCTGATTTTCTTAATTATTTTGTATATATATGTCCATTTATACTTTAATTTGCTTATGGTTTAATGTATATTTTCATGTACAGTTTTAACTGTACATGAAAAGCTTCTTATTTTATATAAGGGGAAATACATCAAAATGCAAAGATGGATGCATTCAGTAACAGTTAAAAACAGTTTATTGTGGATTTTTAGGTTTGGTCACAAAGAGAAGCCACATTTCTATTTGGGTCAACTATTTGTAGTTTTAACTGCGGATATTGACGCTGGAGTCAACAAATCTGAGAACAATAAAAGCAGTGAATGGCTGAAGTCCTTCACTACTGCAGCACACTCATCAATGATCTATCTTTTAAGAAATGTTTTCTAATAGGACACCAGTGTATGTGAATGCCATAGTTATGTGGTGGTTTGCCACATAACACCACATAGTGAAGTTTGACAGGATCATGATCTACTTCATCTCTCTTAAACAGCTTTCTTTACTGCTCTGATAAAAACATTAATTCACCATTATTATAGTAAACTGAAAGCAGACATGATGGCTATGTGGATTATAAGGCAAATACATCAAAACACTGTCTGTTTTGTAAGGTTTTTATTGGGAAGCTAATGATGTAGGCACTAGGCAGTTGTTCACACTTAACCTGAAAAACATTAACTGATTAAATGCTGTTTACTATTAACATTCTGTAATTATTAAACACCAAAATTATTATAACACTTTTTGGGAACACAGGCACTTAAAACCACTCCTGTTTAACATGTAATAACTCACATTAATTCCATGGTATAAATAAATCAGTACACAAAAATGAAGATAGTAGACATTAGTAACAGACAACATTCTCTTTTTACACTCAGTCACTTGTTGCTTTGTCTTTCAGGTGTTTTCAACCCAGAACTGAATTTCTTGGCTGCCGAAAGCTCCAGGGGCCTTTATCACAGATTAAAGATGCAACTGATGATGCTGGAAAACCAGCTAGTAGCCCATGGTTTAAGACCAAAAATGATTAGACAGGCGACCTGCCAGTCATCATATCTTACCTCATATGTGCCCAAGCTCATGCGCTCAGAGTTGAAAACAGGTGTTGCAGCAACTACTACAAAGCCAGAATCTGTAGTTAATCCAACTACAAGGTGACAGAGGAGAGACAGCCTGCAATTCAAATTCCTTCAACATCTGGTACAGGTGAAAAAAGAACAGACATACTAGGCTGACAACTGTGAGGTTATAAGCCACGTTGACTGGCAGGTTACCTGTTTGATCACTTATGTCAGTCCATCATGAAGAATAGTCTACTAGCGAGTTTGCCAACATAGTAGATAGCACCTTTAAGTAGCTAGCGAGCCATCTGATTCAGCTCAGAATTTGATATCACAGAGATGGTTTGCTTCTTGCTGGTTAATTCATACTGGTAACCGAGCCTACAAATTCATCCTGGTCTGGAGGAGATTTATGTTCTTGGATATAGAATCAAAGCATCACATAATGACAACTACTGATCAACTAGGTCTCCTAGAGGACCCCACAGTTCCAGGTGGATGAATAAAAATATAAAGAATACAACCCATGTGCTAACACAGTGCAGTGTGATGTGAGAAAATGTCTGTGGCCCCTTTGACACCAACAGGGATTCCGCACAGTTCTGGTTCGTGAAACTAGTCCCAAGTGTTTTCACCAAAAAAAAAAAAAAAAACTTGGTTGGAACCTGGAACCTTGGTTCCCAGCTCTAACAAGAGAACAGTAGGTGCCCAAAGTGCGAACCTTGATGACATGAGTGGCTGAGTACAAACCACGCAGGGCATTGTAAATAGAGCAGCATGGAGGAATCCACACAACCCGCCGTCAACATACCAGTCGTCGGTCACACAGCGTTATTCTTCACCTTCTTGTTGTTAGTATAATATCCGTGCATATTTTTGGAAGAAAAAAAATATATGTATATATTTTTGGAAGAGGCACCACGGTGGTGCAGTGGGTAGCACTCGTGCCCCACAGCTAGAAGGTCCTGGGTTCAATCCCAACACCGGTAGGCGGGGTCCTTCTGTGTGGAGTTTGCGCGTTCTACCTGTGTCTGCGTGGGTTCTCTCCAGGTACTCCGGCTTCCTCCCGCAACCAAAAACATACACTAGAGGTTAGGTGAATTGGTCACTCTAATCTGTCCATAGGTGTGAATGGTTGTCTGTCTCTATGTGTCAGCCCTGTGACGAACTGGCAACTCATCCAGGGTGTACCCTTGCCTTTGCCCTAAATCAGCCAGCTCCAGCACCCCCCAACCCTTGCGAGGATGAAGGGGTAGAAAATAGATGGATGGATTTTTTTGGAAGACTCACAAGATCATGGTAATGTTTACAGCCACACGAGGGAATACTGTTTACAATATCTGCAATAAATGCGTAGGATCCTGCTGCTGATGACACAGCAATGATTAGAATAATTAATCTCAAAACTAGTGTAAAGGCAGCTGGTTCACTAGATGGCACCAAGGTTCCAGGGAACCTGAACAGCACCTTTTTGTAAACCAAGGTTCATTTGGTATAAAAGGGGCCTGTGAGGAATGAATGCGTTATACGAACTGTCTTATCCCACTGACGTTCCGTTTTCCGTTTTGTGAGTTAGACTAATATGCTATATAATCTGAAAACAGAGGGATTAATTCCCCAAAGTGTTTGATGTTGATAACATATTGAGCTAAATAATATTAAAAGTCAAATTGTCTTACAAACCATAAAAATGCAGTAACATAAGAGAATTGCAATCATCATCAGACACTCAATACTGATAATAGTATTAATACACATTAATACACACACAGTGGACAATGTTATCATCTCATTTCTTCCAGGCTTTGGCTGTAGCACCTATGTTGGTGTAAGTCTGTTTTTTTTTCTTTTAATTTACTTTTGCCTTTAAATTATACTTTGATCTTAGGAGAAAGATGATCTTGTCCATGTTTGTGACTGGTCACCTAGTGCCAATTTAACCTTTTTTCAGTGAGGAGGCAGGAAAAAAAAAGAGACACAGCCAGAAGTTTTGAGTTCATTTGTAGCTTAGTGATGTCATTTGATGTCACTGGTTTTGAAAGTTGTGGGTTTTTTTAAATAGATCCTGGCACGCTTGAGCTTGCTTCGTTATACAGGCCCCAGTCAGTCTGGTCCTCTCGATCAAATTCAGGGTCACTGTCTGTGTCATTCGCAGTGCTTCTTGATCTGCTGGAGCCCTCTGCCATTTTACTGCTCCTCCCCTCTTCTTCTTCTTCATCTGAATATAAGCCAGCATACCTGTTAAAGAGCTCCTCATCTTCTTCATCACTGCTCCATCTTTTCGGTACCTCATGCTTCCTTCTTTTAGTCGGAAGCTGGCCTTCATTTTCACTCGATGGATCCACGTTGCCTGATACATTTCTCTTGGGCCTTCCAACAGGCCTCCCTGTGCTTCTTCTTTGCCCTTTCTGTGCAGGCACTCGCTTTTCCTTCCTTTCTTGTTTTTTATCCTCATCTGCAACATTTTCAAGCTCTACATCCGGGCAACTCTTTTCGCCACCGAATGTGTGATATCGCTGGATGTGACTCTTCAAGCTAACATTGTGGGTAAAACTTTTATCACAATGCTCACACTTGAAAGGCCTCTCTCCTGTGTGCAGCCGCATGTGAGATTTGAGGTGACTTGCCTGGTTGAAGCCACGTTCACACACTGGACACTTGTAAGGTTTCACTCCTGTGTGGATAAGCATATGCCTCTTAATAGACAGTAAGCGGTAAAATTCAATCCCACAGATCCTACATGTTAACTGCTCTGAGCCTCTGTGCACTTGAAGATGGTCATTGCGGTCTTTTCTGCTTCCAAATGTTTCAGAGCATTCACTACATTTATAAGGGTTTTCTTCAAATACATGAATCTGCTCATGTGACACTTTGTCAGCCTTTGTTTTTAATGTAATGTGGCAGAATTTGCATCGAAACTCATAGTTGTCATCGTGGATTCTGCCATGAGCACTTAGTGCAGCCTCACTGACACATCTTTTTCCACATGTATTGCAGGAAAAGGGTTTCGTTTTGTACTCACATGTGTGAGGCCAGCGTTTTCTGAAAAACACCCCACACTCAGTGCAAAGCTTGGTGCCGCCTTTAGAACCATCACCACTACCAACAGGTTCCTCCTTAATGTCAAGTTCTTCAGATTCCTCATCAGAGTCACTCTGAATCTGATATTCAGGCAAAGGCTCCTCTATCGGCTTCCATTCTTCATCTGAATCCATTTCACCTTGAGCAGAGTAGTCTTGTTCTTCCACAGGGCCATATTCCTCATCACGAGCAGCGCTGATCTCAGAGACTCCTCCAACAGTGCTGTCATGGTCATCTGATTGCTCTGTCTGTGAAAGATACAGTAAGTGGGTAAATATAACATTTTAAGATTCAAATTCAAGGTTCATTTTCACTGTTATTCATATCTTATAAAGATGAACAAACAAAATCTGTTTCCCAGGCCAGCACTGAAAAATAAATAACAATTTAGGAGACGCTGGGAGCTGAGAAGCTGCTGCAGTGCCGTGGGCCACCACTGCAACCTTCAACAAATGCTAGGATATGACTTTTGATAGTAAGCCAACTGAAAAATGTCCAATAATATATTCCAAATGACCACAAAAGTCTACATCATTGTAAAACTTAAAGCTACTTCCACATCGACCTCAATCAACAAAATTTTTTATACTCACGTCAAGCATTTAGGATGCCTATTAAGATGAGATGATTTCTAAGAATTGTAATAATAATAATAATAATAATAACAATAATAATAATAATAACAACCATAATGATCCAAAATTATGCAAAAATACATTACTTGTGTTTAAATAAAATAACAAAAAGCCATCCCAGCACCCAAACCTCCACAAAATCCCTGAGGTTGACCATTTTTTTACTGTCTAAAACAAACAGTGACTTAAACCGTGGCTTTAAAATGTGGATTTACAGTTTATTTTTGGGATGGTGGAAACCAACCAGCCATAATGACTTTTACTGCCCCAAAAGTTACATTATGTCATTTATTTCATCGCCCTTTACTTGCCTTTCTGTATTTCTGCATTAACCTTAGTTTTACGCTTTGAAAATTACTTCTAGTAACTTATATTATTTTATGTTGCGATATCAACATTTCACTTTTAACAGTCAATTAAAAGGGTACCCTGAGCAGCCAAGTATGAATACATGGAAGACTACTTAAGGACTATCTTACTTGAGGGGGTTCTAGATTTATTTCTGTGCCTCCAGTCAAGTCCTGGTCTTCAGGGATGCTGGCATTGGCCTGACTTTTCCACTGGTTTCTGAACTCACACTGAAGGCACTGCTGTTTCACGATGATGACGAGCCCGTGCGTAAACTTCTCCAACTTTAGCTTTGAACCACATAATGGACATTTGCGAGGGAACAACTCAAAGAGGCGCTTTTCATTCACAACATACTTCCCTTTCGTCTGTAGAAGTGCGGCCCTAAAACAAAAACAACAATCATTTTGACGCAGGATTCAAAAACCAGGTCAAATAAAAACAAGAGTTGTAAAACTTTTACTCACTTTTTCTTAATCATGTCAATATTTGGAGTACTTTGTAGCATCGGCCCGTATTCAAACTTCAAACAATCAGATTTAGCAGTTGGACGGGAAACTCGTCTCCGTGATGAACCTTTTCTGGCAGCTGCAAAACATATTAAAGTTTGTTAAAAATACGAAAGGACCGAGTGTCCACAGATTTTATACATGTCTTTTCATGGAAAATTTCTTACTCTTTGAAGTTTTAGATTTTTCAGAATGGGGCCTTGGACGGTCTTGTTTCTCATCATGACAAACAGCTTCCACAGACTCCTGTTAAAATCCAATGAAATGCATTAAAAGTTTTATTTTGACTTTTTCATTCAATGTTCATGATTGAACAAATGATGTGCAAGAGTTATGTACTTATGTACTGAAACTGAACAAAAGCCAGATGAAAAATATATAACTGTATCAGGGTCAATAGAGGTATAAGATGCTACCATTAAATGATTAAAATAATTAAATGATTAAAGGAACTCAGATCATTCTTCACAAATTTTAATAATATCTCCATTTTATGTTTTTCACTCTTTAAAGGTCAAGGATAAGATGCTTAAAGAGGGAACTGAGCTTATTTTGTTCAATTTGTGTAAATGTTGTAAACGCCACCACATAATAAAACAAACAAGAAACTGAAAAAGTAGTCAACATGAACAAAAAGGCCACAAATTGACCAGTGAAATTAACTTCACAGATATGAGTATTCCACAAAATTATCAAAAAACAAAAATCACTCAATTAATTAAAATGAGCTAAAATTAACAAAATAATGAGGAAAAAAACAACAATGACCAAAATATTACACAAATTCATCAAAAACTGAACAACATCAATCCACAAAATGAAGAAATGGACATTTTGCTCACGTATTAGGACAAAGTACAGATAAAGATTTACATACGGTAGTTCAAAAATATATACAATGACGTGTAAGGGTTTGATTCCATCCATCCATCCATTTTCTACCCCTAAGGGTTTGATTCATTTCACCAAAAGGAAACTAAAACATGCTGACTGAAACAGATCACCTTTAAGTGTTTTAAGGCATTAATATTCATACAGTTGAATTTCGCGAGCAGACTCACAGTTCGGCTTGTCCTGCTCACATCTGGTTCAGGACCGTATGCTGCTGGGTCAGTACACAATGATGGGACGGCGTCAGGCTTCAGCTGAACCGTGTCCGTCTGACTTTCAAAACAGTTTTCTGCAAAGTGTTCACTACAAATTGTGATGTCGGTCCAGGACGTCTCTTTAAGACGCTGCCCATTCACCTCCAGGAGGAACTGGACCCACTGCAGTCTGTTCTCCGGATCCTCAGGTAGTTTAAAGCGGGGCACCGTGCGACGCCACGATTCACAGCCCACGACAGAGCACATGCTGGGTTTTATTTAAGTCCTTCTACGTCTAAATTCAGCAAAATACCGATAAAATAGTATGGAAAGCATCTAGAACGGCCCTGATGATTGGGCCGTTTCGATAACTGTTAGCTTTTCCCAGAGCGGCTATTCCGGAAGTGGTGGAGCAAGTGGGCGGGGCCACGGCGAAGTTGGCGCGTTACGACATCAAGCGTGTCCCGGAAGCGGGATGAAATGAAATAAAATAAAGCAGTGACAAACTTAAAATGCTTCATCCAGATGATGGTCTTCCACGTCTGACTATTTTGAGCATGAAATAGTTCAGGTTCTGTCTTCCAGCTTTGCCTGTTTAAGTTTTTGAAGCAAACAAAATTTGAAACAGTAACTTTGTGAATAAAAGAGCAACAAAATGAGCAAATGTTAACATTAACAAGAAAGTAAGCCAAGAATGAACACACTTAAAAGAAAACTGACAAAACAAGCAACAAAATAAAAAAAAACGGAACAAAATAGCAAGAAAATAACCCCAACATGAATAAAAATGAACAAAACACCAACAAAATTAACAAATTTCCCTTGTAAAACTGGTTTCATTGAGACAATAACAAAATAGGTCCACATCAAGAATTGCCATAGTAGCTAAATAATAAAATAAAAGAAAAATAAACCATTAAGTTAAACTGTCTTGCTTCACTTCTTCATATTGGAACATTTTGGATTGTTCAATGTGGATGGCCTTAAAGGTTCAGATAATACAGAATACAATTTATTTTTATTAGTGTAGTAAATGCAACACAATATACTATTTTTTGTGAAAAGTAACTAACAAATAAAGTAGAATGTAACATGAAATGGAAATCATTAAAGTGCAAGTGAGTCAAACCTGTACTCACAGACTGCTTGAGTAATTACACCAATAAGCAATGCTGTGAAAAATTCCCCAAACACAACTGTATTTCCATTTAAGGTCTGTCATAATTATACATAAGTGGTTTCCACAAAAAGCTTAAAATATGACCAAACCCTGGTAACATTCCCAATTTACTCATTCCCAATGTTAGTGTTAATGGTGGCAAAGTAAACGCTACACAAAGAAACAGAGACACATTGTTCAGCAGCCTGCACTTTATCCAGTTCAATACTACTGTAATAAAACACTTCACACTTCTGAAATAACTGAAAAAAATAACTTTTTTTTAACTGCAAAAGCAATAAAACCTGATAAATTATTCTGCTTTATGTCTCCTTTTCTCAGTACCTCAAACAAACTTAACAAACACCAAGAGTTTTAATAATAAATTCAAATATGTGTCAGGTGAACATCAGCATGGGATGATATGGGCTTTTTTTGACGTTGGCAGGAAATAAAATGATATTTCACTAATAATATTTATCTCTTCTGTCAGCTTCTTCATAAATGCGTGATTGAATTTGTGCTCATTCAGAGATAGTGTCATGAAAAGGCAGAGAGACTGTACTTGTTTCTTTCTCTGACACAAATGGGTGAACAAATAAACAAAAACAAAATGAAGTAAAATAGTATATCATTTTCATCGGTTATTGGCTAAATAGTGTTTTAAACATCATTATGAGTACAGGCTTAGAATTTTCACAATCAGTGCATCTCTAGATCTAATTGTACACTACTAGAGTCTTTATCGGTCTTCCACCTCCCTGAACCTGTACTTTGTTTTTGCCTTCCATTATTCTTTTTCTTCCTTCTTCCTGGATCAAAATCAGAGTCACTGTCGAAGGTTTTTGGTCTTCTTCTTGACCTGCCTTTGGTCTTTGCCACAGTTTGGCTCCTCTCCTCTTCCTCCTCTAAGTCTGTGTCACTGCTTGTGAAATCACTTTCACTTTCTTTATCCTTGCGTCTTGTTTTCTTTACTTTCGGCCTGTTGGTTTGTTCAGCCTCTGCCACTAAACTCGGAGTTCCCTCATCATCCTCCTCAATGATGTTTCCCGATGAAGCTCTTTTTGGCCTTCCTATGGGTCTCCCAGTGCTCCGTTTATATTTGTTGAATTTTGGTGTGGCTTTTATTTCTGTTTTTTGTTCATCCTGTTCTTCATCTTGATTGTCAAAGCCAGAATCAGTGCCTCTGTTACTTCCATTGTCTTGTGCTTCTCCAGGCTTGTTTTTCCTTGTCTTCGCCTTCTTCTGTTCAAGGCTGGAAGTGTGATAACGCTGAACGTGACTCTTCAAACTAACATTATGGGTAAAGGATTTGTTGCACTGTTCACACTTAAAAGGCCTCTCGCCTGTGTGCAGGCGCATGTGGGACTTAAGGTGACCAGCCTGGTTGAAGCCACGTTCACAAACTGTGCACTTGTAAGGTTTCACTCCTGTGTGAATCGCCAAGTGTCTCTGTAAATTCATGGGCCATCGAAACTGAATCCCACAGATGTGACACTTTGTGTGAGTTTCTAGGTGGATGCTACGTTCTTTGTTGCTGCCAAATGTCTCCAAGCATACACGGCATTTATAGGGCTTTCCTTCAGTTATGTGAACCTTCTCATGTTTAACTTTGTCTGCCTTTGTTTTAAATGTATCAGTGCAGAATTTGCACCGAAACTCATAATTCTCTTCATGCATTCTACCGTGAGCTGTTAGGGCAGCCTCACTGACACACCGTTTACCACATATATTGCAAGAAAAGGGTTTAGTTTTGTATTCACATGTATGAGGCCAGTACTTGCTGAAAAACACCCCACATTCTGTGCACAGCTGCATGTTTTTGCGGATGGAATGATCATTAACTTCATCGTCATCATCTTCATAGTGTTCACTGGATTCATTTGGAAGTGTTTGATGACAGCACTTCTTGTTTGCTGACCTCCATTCTTCATCTGAATCAGCATCACTTTCAGATTCTGAATCCATTTCATCCACAGGGTCGCTTTCCTCATCAGTGCCAGTCTTGATCTCAGAGACATGTGCACTGTGGTTCTTGTCTGTTGACTCTTCCTGGTAAAACAAACACAGACAAAAAAGAGGTCAAACTGGCACCCGTAAAGGACACACGATGATTTAACATTTCAAAAAAATTTAAGATTAAAATAGAAACTGATTGTGATGATTTGCCAAACAATGAAAGCCATCTTTCACACACTGTTGAACCCCCCTCTCTGGGGGTGCACTACTTATGCTCAGTCATGTTACTCACCTGTTGCCAGTTAACCTCATTAGTTGTAATAATTCCAGCTGGTGTGTTTTTAAGCAAATTAGGTCACTTCCTGTATTTTCTTGCTACTGACTCACTTGTGTCTTAAAATGTTTGGATGGCATCAAATTCAAAATTGGAATACAGTATAATATAAAAAAATACATTGGCATTTCCCATCATAAACATCTGCTTTGTCTTTGTGCCACGTTTCACAAATCATCACATTATGTTGCAATTTACATTTTATACAGCAACCCAACTTTTTTTTTTTCAAGCAGGATTGTAAAATGTTAATGTGTGAAGGCGTTTTCTTGTTGTACCTGATGGGACTCCAGAGTTACTTCTATTCCCTCTTCATTTGTTGGAATGCTGGCATTGACCTTGCTTTTCCACTCATTTCTGTACTCACACTGAAGGCACTGCTGGTTGAGGATGGTGAGTAACCCATGGGTGAACTTCTTCATCTGAAGTTTGCAGCCACATAACGGACACTTGTGGCTAAAGAACAGAAGGAGACATTTTTCATTCACAACACTCATTCAATTCATCTGAAGACATGCAACTCTTGTAACATCTGCATAAAATGTCACTATATCCAACTTTAACAAACACCAGTGTAGAATAAATAAAATATTATGAGTTAAGCTTACTTTTCTGAAATCATAGATATTATAGAATCTGAAATATCTGCTGAACAGAAGACACCACTCTGCACTGTGATTTCTTGCGTACCTGAAAATTAAAAGAGAAGTTCATTAGTTACATATTGCATAGTTACTGATTAACACTTGACCATAAAAAGTCTCTTACCTTCGGAAGTTTGCCCTGGCTCTTCATTAGAGGACGTTGAGGCTTGCACAGTGTCCTATGCAAAGAAAACAAACATAAAAGCTTGGAAATGAGTTAAAATGCCTGAAACACTTACACTCCTGCTTCCTACACTACATGTTTTGATATTACATTACTACAACTCTTTTATTCAGTTTGCATTGTTTCCCTTCCATTAAGTTAAAACACAGCAGCCAAGTCATTCTGGGCACCACCTACAGTATGTTTAATGTAAAAAGATTAATGTGGAGAGCATGAAAACTAAATAATGGTTATAGTTTATCATCAGTGAAGCTATTTAGTGTCTTCTCTGGGTACTTTTTATTGATTAATGACTTTATCTTTTCTAAATCCTAGGGATAGAACAATGGTCTTAAAATATGTGAAATTATAGTTTTATCAGAAAATGTAAGCTTTTCTTTCAGGAAATCCCCTAAAATGTCCAATGGTGTGCGTTAAGCCTTCCACAAACAGGAAAAGTGCTTGAACAAATAATACTACACTTTTGAGTATAAGTATGGATGGATTTGTTTCCAAAATGAGAGATGGAAAATTGTTGAAAACAACAACAAAAAACTTTCTTCCAATATGTTCTGACATATGATGATGCAGGATTCAGTAAAGCGGCAATGTCTTACAGATGTCAGTTGTCTTCTGTTTGTTCTGTGCATCTTCAAATGATTATATATGGGATACATATTGTAAATTTGTCATGTTTTATGATAAGTTTAATTGGCATCTTTGTTATTATTTGTTTGTAGTGTAGATACAGCTTCATTGCCATAACTGATGCAGCTTGTTTACTGCTTCTGTTTATCATCATTTTGTTTGCATCTTGTGGATAGACGTGGGGAAAAACAACTTGAAGTTCCATGTCACTTTCATGCAGATGCAGTACGTATTTTTGAGTTGACTTAGCTATGATCTGCAGACACACATGAATAAAACAGTTCTGAATAAAGGATTATGGAGAGATGCGTAAACATTAAGGGGCACTGTATTGTTGAGAGCCTGTTATTACACATGAAAATAGACTCACCACACATTTGGGGCTCTGCACATTTAGCTCGGGTTCGCTTAAGTCTGACTTGAGTGATGGGACAGCACAAGGCTTTAGCTGGAACGGGTCCTGTGTCAGTTTTATAAAACAGTCATCTTTAAAGTGTTCGCTACAAATTGTTATATCAGTCCAGGACGACTCCTTAAATCGCTGTTTATTAACTGTACCAAGAAACTGGACCCACTCCAGCCTCCTTTCGGGATCATCTGGTAATTTAAATCGCTGCGCACTGCGACGCCAAGATTCACATCCGACGACAGAGCACATCACGGCTGGGCAGCGTTAGTTAAATCACCACGGAGACAAAGTGTCTTGTTCAGCCGGTTCCTGAAGCAAATGCAGCAAGCTAACACAGCTAACATAGCTAGCCATTGTCGCTAAGGTAGCGTAAAAACCTCACGTTGGCAGCACAGGCTGGTGGGCGGGGCCTGGGGAAAGGGTCGTTTAGTTTGCTCACCGTCTCTTCCCGATCATTTAACCCGAAGTTGAGGACCGAATAATGGACACTTGTGGCTACAGAACAAAAGGAGACATTTTTTAATTCACAACACTCTTTCATTTCATTTTAAGACATGAAACTCTTGCAACATTCGCTTAATATGTCATTTCACCCAGCTTTAACAAAGACCAGTGTAGTATAAATAAAATATTCTGAGTTAAGTTTGCTTTTTTGAGATCATATACTGTACATTATGGAATCTGAAATATTATCTGAACAGGAGACACCGCTGTGCGCTGTGATTTCTTGACACTTGACAATATAATTCTCTTACACTCGGAGGTTTGTCCTGGTTCTTCATTAGAGGCCGTTGAGTCTCCTACAATGTTTTATGCAAAGAAAACAAACATACAGGCTTGTAAATGAGTAAAAAAAAACTGCCTAGAACACGTACTCTGTGCTTCCTAACATGGCCACATGCTATCCGCGTTATGTATTTTTTAGGATCAATCAATCAATCAATCAATCAATCTTTATTTGTATAGCGCCAATCATAATCGCCGATTATCTCTAGGCGCT
>JAQQAE010011288.1:0-13688 GCA_029823295.1 Pseudamia nigra | reverse complement strand
CCCTCACCCCACCCGAACACTAAACCAGTGGATCAACATTATTGTAGACATACACCAAATGGAAAAACTGACCATCTGAAAATTAAGGCTGGATGGAAAAAAGGGAAAAAAAATGACTTTATGTTAAGATATGAGCTTCCTGACACTGCACATAAAACATTACTACCCCAGTGTGTTTTTTTACCTTTATTTTGGAATTTGGAAGAAAAAAAGCATGTTGCTTAAATAAGGAGTGTAAAGGAAAAAAAAAATCAACCTACAAATTGCTCTTTAAAAGTATCCATGAGTCAGGAGGTCTAAGACATATGACATCAGTATTATTAAAACACTGTCTGCGTTGTAATACTGCATATTTAATAAAGTTCTAATTTTAGTGCTTTTTCCCTGGGCTTAGACTGATGTTAAAAAAACATGATGATGAGATGATGAGAGTAGAAATGTTGAACATACTTCAGTGTGAGCATCCCTGCTTTCAAACATAAATGAGATGTTAAGCACGATTACAGTTTCAGAATTTAGATTAGTGTTGTTGGAAAATTGTGTTTTATTATGCAAGACCTTATTCTGAGTTGTGTTAATATGTCTTGCTCCTAGATTCAACAATAGTTATTATTTTAGCTCTCTCTTGTAGGAAATTATGTTTTACTGTGCTTATAAAGAGTCAGAACTTATGACCTTTTGTGTTTCATAACCAGTACATCAGTTTTAAACATCCTGTTTTTAAGCTTAAAAGTGCAGACAGTTAATCACATGATATCGCTTTGCCAGTGACATGAGTTGCTAAGAAAATGGTAAATAGAGGAAGTATGGGCAAACCTGAAACAGCAGTTAGGATGTAAACCTACTGTTTGTAGGTTGCTATGACCTTCTGTGCAGGTTTCTGTCTGGAGGCTGACGTTAGAAGAGGATGGAACCAGTCACGTGATGCAATGGAGGAGTCGGACCGCTTCCTGAAACCACCCACTGATACGGCATCACAAGATTCATTTTGATGTATAAATATTTCCTGGGTCAGACAGATCGATCAGTCAGACAGTAGCAGTTGTGTGTGATCGTGCCCTGACGATACTCTGTTATCGGTCAGATCAGCGAACAGACCCAGAGCTCTGTAACTTTACTCTGTGTTCAGCTGATTACAACGGTCTACAACGGTGAATCAGAAATCAACTTCCTGACTCTTCACGTTCATTCCCAACGATCTGCGCGGGAAAATAGAATATGGAGTCAGATTAAGTTAGAAAAAGTGTTTCCAATAGTTTTTATTTTTATTTAGTTTTCAGTTTAGTTATAATTAGCTTCACAAGGGGATGAATAGTTTAGTTTAATTTTGAGGAATTTGAATTTTTTAAATTTTTAGAAGCTGATAAATAATGAAAAAATGCTTCATCTGTCTGCGGTAATGACAAAATAATTTGACCTTTTTGCGATTCATTTGCAAAACACTGGTCAGACCCTGTCAATATTTAAACAAATCACAAAAATATCTATAATTCCACTTTGGTGTCCTCATACCTGGTTTGTCAGCACCACACCTTCAATATATTTGGATCAGTTTACTTGAAACTTGTCATGTTTATTGATAGCTTAAGCCGTTCGTACACAGAGAAACGCGACTCATCTCGATTCAGCGTAACTGGAAATCAGTTTGATGTGCGGCGGCTCCCGACCCAGATTTTTCAGTCTTGACGACGTCCCGACAGGAATCCTGAGATTCAACATGTTGAATCGCCACGACTCAAGTCTGGGCAGCGTGCGCCGTCACAACTCCGACGTGGCAACTTTTATCATTGGTGGACATTTGTGTCACAACTGGTCACAACGCAATAGATGTTTACTGACAATAGATGGGGCCAGTTCCCAGGCGTGTGTCGTGGTGTCAATCTGGAGCTGTGTGCGGGGTTCCTTTAAGTGTCACTGTCGCGTTTCTCTATGCGTGGCCGGTTTTACAGATCTACATTCTAATAACGTTTCAGATAAGGAACACAGTTGCTTTTCAATAGAGGGCGCTATTGCTTCTTTCAAAGAAATTGTCTCAACCGATTTACTTTAAACTTCTTGAGAGAGAAGTCTGGGCTTCCCTGCTAAAGTTGTTGCCCCTGCGACCCGACCACATGGAGAAGCAGTAGAAGATGGATGGATGTTGATGGATGGATATTGATCACTATGGATATTGATCACCAGGCTGAAACTTTCCATCTTTTGGGATAGGTGGAGCTGCTAATTCTGGAATAGGGGGTGCTAGTTCTTGAAACAAGAAAACTTGGAAGTGGCTGATCCAACTTACATGAAACTTGTCACAAGTGTTGACCCCAACAGTATCTCCAACCTGCCGACTTTTGCGTTCATCCTATCAGCTTTTGCGTTAGGTGGCGAAACTTCTTGTTTCAAGAGAAGAATATAGCTACAATGTGCCTGAGCTGATGTACTTTCCAGAGCTACTGACTATTATAGCATCTCCATCCTGTCACCATTTGGAATAGGTGGTGCTACTGCTTGGAACAAGGAAACATGCTGAAAACAATCAACCAAAATTCCACAGTTGTGTGTGATCGAACAACCTCAACTGTGTTTGATTTTTCAACGACACAAAGGAGGAGTATTATTTTAATTTTGCTCAATATAAGTACTGTGTTGTTTTTGTGATGAGGTTCGTCCTGACGGCTTCACCTTTCACAGGCCTACCTTGTAACCCTGGTTGATGCCGTTAATGAACTGCTGAGGCGGAGGGTTCCACGTGAAGCGGATGGTAGTCGAGTTGATGGCTACAACTTCCACTTCCTGCGGAGGTGCTGTGGGAACTAAACACAGATAGAAACACACACATGTAATTCATCTGCAGACTGTTCCAAAAGACAAACGCAGAGGAAACACAGGAGGGTTGATATAAAATATGAAGCGCTTCCAACACAAAATAAGCTGCTGAAATCAGTGTTTTATAGAGTTTTTAGTGCTTTGCTTTACTGTTGGATTTTTATGTCATACAGCACTACATTTTAATATTTCATGTTGAGATTTGGTTCATGTTTTAATAATATAATTCTGCTAGTCTTGCAAATATTACATACCCACATTGCAACAAAATGACCTAATTTCTCAGTGAAATTAATCTCATCTATTGCATTTTGCATTTTTGTGTTTTGCATAAAAATCCTTTAGAGACGGGACACTGATACATCAGCGGCTAATAGTGAACTGTGATGGCTCGCCTGTTCAGGAAGAATCATAAATTTGATGGATTAAGACCCCACTCTGACACTGCTGAGCTTTCCCAATCAGTACCTTTGGGAGGCCAGACGCTAAAATGACTTACATGATTTGTCACTTCAGCCCTATGAGAACACTGAGTTTACTTAGCAGCTCTGTTGACCTTTTGTTACTCACAGGATGTAATTAAACAGCAGGTCGTGATTTATGGTTTCAACAAGAAACATGACATTTGGTCTGTAATTAATAGTTAACTGACAATAGTAAGTCATGTATTTTTTTAACCATACAATTGACATTTACTGGTTCTTTTTTTACCATTTTGGGAGCTTAACAACAACAGTACATAGTACTATTAGCATAGAGATGAGTCATGTTTTTTGAATAGTCATTAACCTTTTAAAATTCACGAGGTCAATGGCAAAAAGGGTTATTGGTACACATAAGACATATATGACCTAATGTGCTCCAGTTTTTGTTTTTAGCAGGTGTTTCCTTTCAGATAAGTCTCACACAAAATATTTTGCCCTCAATAGTATTGTTTTTCTTTGCCAGCTCTTGATTTGTGCCTATCATTCACAATATGAGCACACTGAGACCATGCTCACAGGACAAATATGACGACATATAACTCACATTACCATTCCAGACTAATGTAAAAATAATGTGCAGCAAAATTTCAGCCATAGTCGGCCACTGTTTGGTGTCAGCCCATTCAGTCTCTTTCCACCCTTGTTTAATCTCCTCTGGTCTCTTTCCACAGCAGGGACAGGGATGGTTTGGAGCTACGGCCTCATCTCAACCAGGATATTTTGTTTCACCTGCCAAACAACCGGATGTCTGATGCCAGGTTTTAAAGGTGGGACGATCACTTTACCTTAAAATATCATTCTATGTCCCTCCAGGTTTCACCAGGTGCTTACACTTCACTGGAGTTTATTGCTGTGTTCAAGTATATATAAATAGAGGAATATGATTTTAAAATTTCAATATTTCAGTGATGCCGGAGGAAAATGGCACCGAATGAATATACGGTTAATAAGTTTATAAGGAGTTTGTGAGTAAGCCAACATTTATTCTTAGCTCATCCATCAAACCTTGTGCTCTTCAAGCGCCACTCCTTTGTCCAAAATGGTCAACGCTACCTCCAAAAAGCTGAGCTAGCAACAAAACAGCAGTCCAAAAAAATTATTACTTGATGTCAGTGTGGCTCGTCTACATTATGTCTATGTGTGAAATTCATCTGACACAGAAAAATGAAATGACTCTTCTTTGTACAGTCCTGTTTCCAGACTTTCTATGGGTTTGTGCCACTGAAGGTCTGAATGACCTTTCTCCAACGCTCGCTCAGCATTTAAATGCAGTATGGAAATGGGTATAGCTACGAGAGGCTGGCTGCAGCATAGAAATATGACATGCTAACCAACAGCTACTTGTAGGTCATTTTCAACCTGCTACACTGTTATGATGAAAAATATTTATAACCACACACTTGCCTGAGAGAATGTACACACTGAATATTTGAGGAATGATTAAAATTTCTCAGTGGATATCACACAGCATTCTTACTTGAAATACCCACAATCCAATTCCAGTGCAGGTGGGACATTGCGTAAAACATAAAAACAGAATGCAATAATTTGCAAGTCTCATAAACCCATATTTTATTCTCAACGGAAAATAAACAATATATCTGATGTTGAAACTGAGACATTTTACCATTTCAGGAACAATATGAACTCATTTTGAATTTGATAGCAGCAACACATCACAAAAGAGGTGGCACAGGGGCAACAAGAGGCTGGAAAAGTAATTGGCACAAATCAAACATTGGAGGAGTATTTGACTACTAACTAGGTTAACTGGTAACAGGTCAGTAACATGACCATTTTAGCTAGACAGAGTGTCTTAAATATAAAGATGGACAGAAGTTCACCAATCTGTGACAAACTGCATCTAAAATTTGTGGAACAATTTCAGAAAAATGTTCCTCAATGTAAAATCATGAAGACATTGAAGATCCCACCATCTACCGTGTATAATATCATCAAAAGAAGAAAGGCCCAAGATCAAAACTGGATGCTCGTGGTCTTCAGGCCCTCTGACCAAAATGTAGCCACAGTGACATCCAGGAATGATTATTTGGGATGCTGTTTTGTTGCTAGCTTGGCTGGAAATGTCTATTTTGGATATTTTTAGTGTTGTCTTGAATTGAACTTAGGCGGTGCGGTATCAAAAATAGACATGATTCTCTACTGGAAATCACTGCAAGGTTTCAGAAACACTTCCAGAAATCACTGTCTGTGAAGACAGTCCACTGTGCAATCTACAAATACCACTTAAAACTGTATCATGTAAAGAAGAAGACATACAGTATGTGGCACAATCCAGAAATGCCACCGTCTTCTCTGGACCAACATGTGTTCATCTGAACACAGAACCATTTTCCATTTTGCCTCAGATCATTTAAAAGAAGAGACTGGCATTTTTGGATTGTGTTCACATACAGCTTCTTCTTTGCATGATGCAGCTTTAACTCCACTGTTCACAGGCAGTGATTTCTGGAAGTGTTCCTGAGCCCACGCAGTGATTTCCAGTGGAGAATCATCTCTGTTTTTAATGCAGTCCCACCTAAGTTCAATTCAAGACCAAAAATAAAAATGTCCAAAACAGACATTTATGGGTCCAAAAAGCCAAGCTAGCAACAAATCTGCAGTCCAACAAATTCACTGCTGGATGTCACTGTCAATGTGTGAAACCTATGTGACACAGAAACATGAAATGAGTCTTCTTTGTTAACTAGTTGCAGCATATAAATATTACAAGTGAACCAGCAGCCACTTGTCAGCAATTTTGAACCAGCCACGTGGTAATGATGAAAATATGAACTTGATAACCATACACATACAAGGAATTTTACTCGACATTAAGGTGCACTCATGTTGAAGCGCACCAAAATGACGCGGCAGCCATCAGGCGCCTCATACAATTGGGTAAAAAGTGTGTGTGTGTGTGTGGGGGGGGGTACACTTGGAAAAGAGAAAAAAAGCACAGTTGTAGGCTCATATAATGAGCAAAATTATGGTCACGTAGAAAAAAAACCCCTCATTTAGCACGTATAGCAGACAGTTTCTCACATTGACAAAGCAAGGTCAGAGAGAGTTGGGGTGTGTATGTAAATGTGCATATGATCAATGCACATTTACACATTTACAATGCACATTGTGTTTTATCAGTTCTGATAGAAGGTCAAGAATCCTTTCTCAGTGGAAATCGTACAGGTGTTAGGTTCCATGATGGTTATTGTGGCAACATGTGTCCATAGAAAAGTTCACTTTGAAATCAGTCAAGAATCCTTTCTCAATGCACCTAGTCAGATGTTAAGTCCCATGATGGCCACCATGGCAGCAACATGTCCATTAAAAAGTTCAGCTCGTCTTCTTATCACAGTGTGTATTACACAGTATTTTTCCTTGAAATGCCTTCATCTATAAACAAAGCTCTTTTGTTGCTCTGTTTTTGAAGTTCATTCTCAGTTCACTTTTAGTTCAACACTAAAAAGGTATAGGTATTCCTAAACACAACTCGAAGACTGGAGACGTGTGTATAAATCTGGTGAAGGCATTCATCATTACCTAGGAAGTGGGAAGAAAAGAGAAATATCTAACAAGACCTATGAAATGTACTCTGTCCATGCGACGCTCTCCTATGCAATGAGGGATTATTTGTATGATTTGAGAATAATAGAGTCTGGGAGGAGGTATAATATATTCCACTTAACATGAAGTGTTTGCTACCTGGGAGCTCCACTCCGAGTTACTTTATGAGTGCTATGAGATCGAGACTGCTGTTGATATTTTGTTCCTCTTCCTGTCGATGTTACTGTATGAATCTGTGTGTTCGTGAACCTCATGTGTTTTATCAGTAAGAGCCGCTGGTCAGTGAGAGGAAGAGAGTCGACGATAACAGTAAAGCCAGGAGGAGAGGAGCCGAGCGTGACGGCAAATTGTGTGTGCCCACATGTGTCAATGCATTTGTGTGTGTGTGTGTCTGTGGGTATGTTATGGTGATTACACTGTAAGGGGTTTATGCTGATGCTAGAAAGCTGCACAGTGATAGTGCACTGTTGCATGATGGGAATGCCCTTTACATCTTATATTTGAGTCAAAGAGGCCTGACGACACACAGACTAAAGCGAATATACAGAGAGGAAAAAAGCACAAACCAGAACAAAACCTAGTAAAAAATGAAAGGCTACAGATAATGAGAGAAAGAGAGCCAAAGCATGAGAAGATGGAGTGAGGGAGAGGGAGATTAATTGATGTTAAGATGCTCCCTCCCCCCTTTCGCCACGCTCACTGTACTCCTGGGGACTGGCTTCTCACCCCTTGCAGCTCACGGTTACAGATAAAACACTAAACTCTGTCCTCTGGGGGAATCTAGGTATGCACACACTGTATGTGAGAGAGCGAGAGAAGAGCTGGGTTATCAGAATCTTGCTCTGACTTCAACTACATCCTCATCCTCTAAGGCAGGGCTTCTCAAACTTTTGCAGCTTGAGACCCAACGGCGTCTCCCTGGGATACAACCTCACAAAAATACATTGTGAACTTCCTTAATATCTACATTTTTACAGACTCTTTCACCATCAACCCAATGTTGAACAAACGCACAGCGCTGCTTAATCAAAATTAGGGACTGTGAATGTCAACAACTATAAAAGTTGAACTGTCAATCATGGCTTATAAGATGATGTTAAAGGAGACATACAGTATTGTACCCTTTTAAAAAGTTAATATACCGGTAAGTGTAACACAGGTCCAGAATAATTAATAACGTGTAAAAATGAACAAAATATTCAACAAAATGAATAAAAGTGAAAAAAAAAATAGGAAAAGATGTAAAAATAAATAGAATACTCAAGAAACTTAACAAAAATTAAGAAAATGATCAAGGCTCTCTCTCTGTCTTTACAGACTAGGACATGATACTGCACAAAATGTTCATTATTGTGGGTTTGTCTGGCTGCAGCAGCTGCATGTCGTCGGCGCCTTCACCCATTTTCTTTTTGTTCCCAGTTTCTGTGTACTGCTTCAGCACCATCCCTCACCAGTACGCGCCATCAAGCCCGGTCATTCGCCAGCGTCTCCAGTTGCTGATACCTGCCAGGACCAGGCAACATTTTTCAGTGTCTCTGAAACACAGTCGCAGTGGACAACGGGGCCTTGTCCCCTCCTTCAGTTCGCAAAACAGTAGGGCCTGTGGCAGTCGTTCTTCAGACATCCTGATGACGTGTCTGGTCCACCTGAGTTGCAAGCAGGTAATCATGGCTTCCACAGCCAGCATGCTCGCCCGCCTCAGGACTTCGACGTTGGTAGCACGATCTTTCCAGCTAAAACCCAACAGTCCACGTAGATGTTGCTGGACCAAGACAGACAGTCGTCGGACATGGATGGCATACAGGGTTGCCGTCTCCAGTCCACGCAACACTACAGCCCTCTAGACGTTTAGCTTCATGTTCAGTCGTTTACAGTAGACTTCATATTTCACACCCGGTACTTTAGACGTCTGAATGCAGCTGTGGCAGGTTGTGGCAGCCCACAACCCTGCGTCAATTTCACTATCCATAGAGTGAATGAAGTAAATAATCAAGAAAGCCCGGGGAAGCCTCAGGACACGCTGTAGGGACTATGTATCCCAGCTGGCCTGGGATCACCTTGGGGTCCCCCCAGAAGAGCTGGATGATGTAGCCATGAGAAGGAAGTCTGGACTTCCCTGCTCAAGCTGCTGCCCCCGCGACCTGACCCCACAGATAAGCGGTAGAAGATGGATGGATGGATGGATAATCAAGAAACTGAAGAAAAGAAACAAACTGATCAAAAAGATGCAAAAAAATTAACCAAGTAACCAGAAAAACAAACAAAGTAGTGAAGAAAAGGAGCAAAAATTGAACAAAATAATGAAGAAAGTGAACAAAAATGAACAAGAAAATAAAATGGCCAAAAATAAGCAACAAAATGAACTCTGACTCACTGAGCTGTGGCCAGATGTAACTGAGTAGAAGTACAGTTTTTCATCCCAAATATAGCTGAGTGGGAGTAAAAAGTATTCTGCAAAACAACTACTCTCAGAAGGACATACTGTATATTTGAAAAACCTACACGTACAAAGTACGCGTAAAGGAGTGAACACACTACCCACCTCTGATCATAACATACACAAATACATAACACACATCATTTTGGATGTCAAAACACTGTCTCTTTATGCCTCTTCTTTGCTAAGAAAACATATTTTAACTTGAAGGATCTGACACTGGGTGTCTAAAACAACAAAGGTTGAATCACTACCAGTTTCGTTAACTGGCAGCAGAGAAGAACAGGCGGTTATTTGCGGCATCAGTGTTGCGCGTTGCTGCTGATATGCTGCTCCATTTGCCTTGTTATCCTTGACATCTACCTATTTATGGAAATCTTCAACTGGGCAGTTTCAATTTCATCAAATCTCCTGTAGAAAAGCTATATTTTGTGGCTAAAATAGTTAATAAAATGACTGTGACTGAAATATTTTTCCACATGTTCAGATTCACATGTGTATTAAAACAGAGGTGCAGACCAGAGTGGCAAAAAAGAACATGTATCCATAAATTCATATACAGTATGGTGTAGCACAGGCTGTGAGCACAGTGTGGTTACTTTATACTTTTAATGACTCAAGTAGAAGGACTCATAAACATAAATACTTGAGTACAACAGTAAAAAAAAAACTAACTTCATAACACATCATTTACTACAGCAAAATGTTGTGTATTGTGTTGAAGGGGCATTTTGTTAATTTATCTTAATTTACTTGATCATTTTCATCATTTTTGGCCATTTTCCTACTCATTTTGTTCATTTTTCTTAATTTGCTTGATTACTTCCATCACTTTTGGCCATTTTTTTGCTTATTTTGTTCATTTTTCTTAATTTGCTTGATTACTTTAATCACTTTTGCCTGCTTTGTTGCTTATTTTGTATAAAAAAACTTGAAGTAGTGTTGTAGTAATGGAATTTATTTAATACTTACATATTGCATTCCAACAGGTTATTTATCAGCAGGTTAAAAAGTGGGAAGTGCACATTGATTGTCATGAATAAAGAAGCAGGAAAATGTAAAAATACGTTGTTAAACACTGTTTACCGTCAAATATAGAAAAAAAATACCTCACGGTGTATTCGGGATTTACTAATTACAAGATTTGCTGCTTATTTTGACTATTTTCACTCCTTCTATTGCTTGTTTTAGTTCATTTCAGTGTCTCATCTGTTGCATAATGTTCAATTTACATGACTATTTATTCATTTTTGTTCACTTTGTTGTTTGTTTTGGCTGTTTTGTTGTTCATATTCTGCTTATTTTGCTTATTTTTCTTGATCTATTCAATAATATTTGTTCATGTTGTGGCTTAGTTTGTTCATTTTGTCAATTTGTTTGAATATTTTGTTCATTTTTATGCACTTTGTGGATCTGTTGGTTCATAATCTGACTAAATTTGGAGGCAACCAAAGTAAAACTGCCCCCTACTCATTGAGCTGTGGCCAAATTGAATTGAGTAGAAGTACAGTAGTTTCATCATTACATGCAACTGCGTAAGAGTAAAAACGATTCTGCAAAACAAGAGTCAGGAATTGTTGTCAAGACTGGGAGGAAGTGGCAGGCACAAGAAGCCATAAGCAGAGCGAAGGCCCGGCTGAGGTACAAGACCTTGGTGGGTACCGTGGCAATGAGGTGGGCAGGCCTTGGCAGTTTTCTCAGGCCACGCTAGGACCGGGCCCGCGGCAAGGAGAAACACCAGCTGGTCCAAAACAAGATCCGTGCAGAGGTGGAGGATCAACGCTGCTGCAAGGTGGTCGGCATGTCCAAGCAAGAGGGGTAGACAAGGTGGGAGCATGTGTAACTTCGCAAGCTGACCTGGGCAGAGCTCTGGAGAGCTGAACCTTTGCACACAAAGTTCCTCATACAATCGGCCCGGCCAATCTGCACACATGGGGCCTGGCAGACACTCCAGAGTGCAAGCTGTGCCAGAGGAGGGGCACCATGGAACACATCCTGAGCTGTTGCTCAAAGGCTCTAGGGTAGGGCCAGCATCACTGGCGCCACGACCAAGTTTTAAAATCCTTGGTAGATTCCACCTACACAGCAATACAGTACAGCAAGTCCTAGGTCAAGCAGTCAATTACCTTCATCAGAGCAGGGCAGAAGGTAACCCACCAGCCCAACTCCTCAGGAGGGCTCCTCACCATTGCCCGTGACTGGCAGCTCCAGGTGGACCTGGGAAGGTATCTCAAGTTCCTGGCTGACATTGCTACCACCTTACTCTGGCCAGACATGATGTTGACATCGGAGTCAACCAAGCAAGTGGTGCTAATAGAACTGACAGTCCCTTTGGAGGACCGGATTGACAAGGCCAATGGGCGTAAGGGGGCCAAATACTCGGAGCTCATCAGAGAGTGCTGGAGCAAGGGCTGGAAAGCTTGCCATGAACCAGTCGAAATCGGGTGCAGAGGTTTCGCAGGTCACTCGCTACAGCGGGTGTTCAAACTCTTTGGAGTTAGAAAACTGCAGTTGAGGAAAACCATCAGGAGGTTGCAGAAAAGGCCTCCTGGTGGCTGTGGATCCATAGGGGGGATCCGTGGTACGCCACTTGGACACAAGCCGGCTGGGTCGCCCCGGTGAGGGGTCAGTGATAAACCCTATGACCCCGGGTTTAAAACTGATGACGTTTCCAAGTATCACTGTGAGGTGTATTCAGATTCTGCAAAACAACTACATTTATTTGAAAAAAAAATACTCAAGTACATGTAAAGAAGTATATATACTCGAACACTACACCTACACACCATTTGGTAAAATTCAGCTCTAAGAGATAGAAGAGAGAGAAAAAAGAAAGTGACAGAGAGAATGAGAGAGAATCTGTCCAATCATTTGCGGCCACTCCCATTAAACCGCATTAGAATAATTAATGAGCCTAACTCCGTTTCCTGAGTCTATAAACCTGTCCTGAAGTCTTGTACTAATGACTGTGAGTTGTATGTGCATGTGTGTCTGTGTGTGTGCATTTGTGTGTGTGCATGTGTGTGTAGCGCAGCCCATCTTTAATAATGATAATATACTGTTGAAATAAAAGTCAGCAAGAGAAGGAGCGCACGTGTTTAAAGAAGATTTACCCCTGCAACTGCTTCCACTCATCTGCCTTTTTCATTTAGTGTCTTCTTCACTTACATCCCCCTGTCTTTCACAGCCACTTCACAGATTTATACGCATTTCTGTGCAGCCACATGTCATGAAATAAGTGCTCTGTTTAATTCAGTGCACAGGAAAAATGTTGCAGCTGTACAGCTGAGGTCAAAATCATGAGAACGCTAAAATTAGGGCAAAAAAACCAAAGTGAAACACAATAAGTCAGTGAGTGTTTTAACTCAAAATGAACAAAATTAATGTGGAATAGGAGCTGCATAAGAAGTAGAAGGCACAAAATAGTAAGGACAACAAAAGTCAAGAGAATCAGCGGAAAAATGAACAAAATCAGAAGCAAAATGAACAATCCAATCAAGACAATAAACCAAATGAGATACAAAAGGAAGAAAAATTAACAAAAATAAACATTAGAAGGAAAAACAAAACACATGAGCACAAAAATCAAGAAGTTGCAGAAAAAGAGCAAAAAAGAAGAAAAATAAACAAAAACAAACCAGACGATCAAGAAAATGTTCTAAAAATGAAACATATCTAAAACTTTGAAGTCATTTTCCTCTATTTGACTGGTTGCACAGTTACTGAAATTACACACTGTGTCCACTGCACTGCCCTACGAGGTTACATTAAATGTACAGTTATTAAAAAAATGATAGCAAAAAACAAAATAAAATGTGATAAGTCAGTGAGTATTTTTACTTAAAATGAACAAAATAATCAGGAAAAAGGAGCCACATAATTAAAAGGCACAAAATAGGAAGGAAAATGAACAAAAGCCAGCATCACAAAAAAATGAACAAAATCAAAAAAGGAAAAATCAAGATGGAAAATCAGGAGAAAAATGAACAAAATCAGAACACCATGCAATGACTTTGTTGCCAATGCTTGGTGACATTTTACTGGGTCAACAGCTCTGCCAAATATGGTTACATCCTCTTTTTGACTCCAAAATATTATGCAGGAAGAGACAACCCAACTGGGCTGAAAACGTCAATTCAGAAGCCAATGGGTGATGTCACGGTTACTCTTTCAATTCAATTCAATCTTTATTTGCATAGCGCCAATCATAATAGGTGATTATCTCTAGGTGCTTCACAATTCGAAGCCGAGACCTCATGACTATACAGAGAGCAAACCCAACAGAACCACCGAGAGCAAGCCAAAGGCGACGGGGAGGAAAAACTTCTTTTAACAGAAGACAAAAACCTCCAGCAGAACCAGCGGCTCAGGGTAGGCGGCCATCTGCC
>JAQQAE010011287.1:0-13688 GCA_029823295.1 Pseudamia nigra | reverse complement strand
AAAGGAGAAGGAGGCGCGTTCTGGTGCCTACTCATATTTTTGGTCCCATTTGTTACGGTTCTAAGCCAGATATTTGCACATTCACAAATCACACACATCACACAAACACATTCTTCCTCTCTCTCCCCCAAGACTCTCAATATGGTAATCTCCTGCCCTAGACTTTGATTATGCGCCATCTTATCAGTCCTCAGCAGAGCACTGGGATTCAGTCGACCACAAGTCATGCCGTGCTTTGATATCACTTCATACATGACTCCTCAAAGGCTTAAATGTTTGTAAAGGTCAAATGGTCAGAAGTTTCACATAATGCTTCTAGGTTTACAGCATTTTGTAGAGGCAAGCATGAGGAGCAAAATAAATATAAATGTTCAAAACTTCTGTGAGCATCCAGTACCTTTCAGAAATCACCTTTTTGAGAGGTTTGCTGCTGCCTCACTTTGCTTCAAGGACAAACAGGAATCTTCTTTTCTTTGGAGTTTCACTATAAGCCAGCAGAAACATCATCACCCTCTCATCTCCTTGACAGCTTTCATTTATAGTTTGTGACTCAAAAAGATCACTTATCTGACAGTAAAAAAACATGCTGCATCCACGGTCTCCTTTTAACATTGCAAAAGTGGATGCATTAATCACTCTGTTCTAGCACTTAATTGATGTCACTGCAAAAAGATGTCTGTGTTTAAATGGATATGAGGGGAAGGGAAAGCATCAAGAGGGGCTGTTGCATAAATAACCCCATTTATCCATAAGAATATGTAAGGTCTGGTTTTAACAGTGCATGGGTCTCAACACCATTTTTACCTTCTAATTCAAGTGATTTAGCATATTTATGTTGATGGCATGAGCTTTAAACCTCTTGACTGGGTGGGAAAATGCAGGACTTGAGATGCCATCCAGTTTTAAATAACATAATAATATAATATTAAAAAAAAATAACATCAGTTTTGACCATAGAATGATCCTAATGCGTAAAACTTTTTCATGACCTCACAGCACCCATGTTATGATGTTTGGAAATAGTGTCAAATATGGACTGGGGTGCTGTGGCAGCTGAGGAATGCAAATTTTATTATGTCAGTTTGGATTGGCATGTTATGAGATTATTCTGTTTATCTTAGAGTCCAAGAGGCCATGGCACCAGACCTGAGATAGACCAGACTAGTACCAGCACACACAAACACACAGATATAAACACACACCAGGATGTGAATCACTCAGAAATACTAAGTGTGTTAAGAAGTAAGTAATTGAACTAAGAATTAGCAAAAAAAAAATTGCACTGTTGAAGAAATTTAAAATTTGAGGTGCTGTTTTTTTTTACATTGATACAATTTTATAGGTCAAAACAGGATCCCCATTAGCTGCACTTCATAACTGCTGCTATTCATCCTGGGGTTCAATATAAAGATTATTTAGACATACAATATCAGCAACAATTCAACATATATGTCATGTTTCATAGGTACACTCTTCAAAAAAAAAAATAAAGGAACACTTCAGTATAGCACCAAGTCAGTTAAAATTTTGAGATATTGATCTGGTCAGTTAAGTAGCAGAGGGGGTTGTTAATCAGTTTCAGCTGCTTTGGTGTTAATGAAATTAACAACAATAAAACGACTCCTAAAACAGGAATGATTTTACAGGTGGAGGACACTGACATTTTTTCCCTCCTCACCTTTTCTGTCTGCTTTTCACTAGTTTAGCATTTGGCTAGGGTGTGTGTTCCTACTGGCATGAGGCGATATCCGGAGGCTCACAGGTTGAACAGGCAGCACAACTCCTCCATGTTGGCACATCAAGATGTGTCTCCCAGCACAATCTCGAGAGCGTGGAGGAGGTTCCAGGAGACAGGCAGTTACTCCAGGACAGGGCCATAGAAGGTCCTTAACCCATCAGCAGGACTGGTACCTGCTCCTGTGTGGAAGGAGGAACAGGATGAGCACAACAAAATGACCTCCAGCTGACCACTGCTGTGAGTCAAAAACACACTTAATGAGGGTGGCCTGAGGGCACAATGTGCTCTAGTGGACCCTGTGCTCACTCTCTGACACCATGGAGCTTGGTTGGCATTTGCCATAGAACACCAGAATTGGCAGCCCACCAGTGGCACCCTGTGCTTTTCACAGAAGAGAACAGATTCATCCTGAACACGTGACAAGCATGAAAGGGTCTGGAGAAGCTGTGGAGAATGTTATGCTACCTGTAGCATCCTTCATCATGACTCTTTTGGTGGTTACATCAGTGATGGTCTGGGGAGGCATGTCCATGGAGAGACACACAGACCTCTACAGACTGGACAACAACACCTTAGCTGCCATGAGGTATTGGAATGAAATCCTTGGACCACTGGTGCAGTGAGCCTTGGGCTCCTCTTGGTGCACAACATTGCCTGCCTCATGTGAGTATGCAGGCAGCTCCTGCAGGATGAAGTACTGTAATTGACACCTTTGTTTGGCCCCTATGCTTGCTTGACCTAAATTCGGTAGAACACCTCTGGACATCATGTTTCAGCCCATCCAATACCACCAGATTGCTCCTCAGACTGTCCGAGAGCTCACTGATACCCTGGTCCAGATCTGGGAGGAGATACCCCAGGACTCCATCTGCCATTTCACTAAGAGCAATCCCTGACATTGTCAGACATGCCGACAAACACGTGTGTGTGTGTGTGTGTGTGGGGGTGTGTGTGTATGTGTGTGTGGTGGTGGTGGTGGGGGGGGTTCACACAAAATTGTGAGTACCAATTTGAGTCGATGCAATGAAGATTGAGAAAAATGGACTAGCCTGCTGCATCATTTTTTCACTTTGATTTTCAGATTGTCTTTGAATTCATCCCTGTAGGTTCATAATTTTCATTTCTATCAAATGATGTGACACCTTTTTGTTCCTAACACATTACTCATAATACATAAGGCTATACAGTATATACATACCTGTACACATTTATATACACCTATGTATCTACATATACAGTCATATACATATTTGCATAAACTTACATACATCCACATTACACATTAATCATTACTATTCTTACTATTGATAATAGCTACTGCTCTAATGATTGTTTAAGCTGACCTATACTGTTTGTTTTAAATACGCAGTATGGTAATTGATTCCAGTAAAGCTTTGTTGCTCAGTTAGTTACAGGTTTAAAAATAACTATGATATTTCAGAAATTAACAGATACAGTTAACAGTAGACACAGTGTGACATAATGCAGCAGGTAGCACTTGTATCTCACAGCAACAAGGTCCTGGGTTCGACCCCAATGCAGGCAGCATGTGGAGTGTGTGGCGTTTGCATGTTCTCCCCCGTGTCGGTGCGGGTTCTCTCCGGGTACGCTCTCTTCCTCCCACAACCAAAAATAGGTGTGAATGGTTGTCTGTCTCTGTACGTCAGCCCTGCAATGAACTGGTGACTCCTCATCCGAGGTGTACCTGCCTTCGCCCTGAGTCAACCAGGAATAACTCATGTCTTTCGCATGAACTGGTGCCAGTGGTTACAGTCCCTCTGAGACCACCCTCAGTTCTGGACATCAGAGATACACAGGTGGAAAGCCATCTGTTCACTGGGAACTGTTCATATAATGTAAATCTACCAGCTCAAACAGAATACAGAAGGACTAAAGCAAAATGGCTAATGTCAAAAAAGTTATAATACCAGCTGCATAACTCACTGTCATGAGCAGTTAACACAAGCCCCCAGTGTGTTGATTATGTGGATGAAAAATGAGAATATTCTATGCTTGCCAGAATATTGGTTTCGGTTGGCACCGTCTTGTTATGGTCTTGTTTACAGCAGGATGAAGTTCCAGCAACATGAACTACCTTTTAATTTTGATATATTCCAAAAGGAAAATGTGTTTCTTTTAAGAAAATTGATGTATTTTTCCCAAGGCACCACTCCCTCACCACCACTCATGCTTTTGACTTTGTGTATGTGTCATAAGTTTTCTCATAAATTGGCCTTTAATAAGCACCCTAGTGTATAGCAAAATGAGTGTGACTTTGCAAAATAACTTCATTTTGAGTTCAGAATAACTTTGGGGTTGCGTAGGCAAGATGAAATTCATACTGATTTAAATTTCCCCAAGATAAGTGTATTAATGTCAGACAGAGCACAATTTGGAAAACAATTAGAAAAATTCCAAAATTGCTGTCTGATTTAAAAACATGACATGCAGGAGACCAGAGTATGTGTTTCAACACAGATGATAACGAATGGTACAAAACGATTTGTTTTCATGGCACTTTAATCCCTGAGTTTATGGACCAGACTTTGCAGAAACAAAATTAAATTTGGCATCCTGTGAAATGTTCAGGTTGTTATAGTGATGATTCACTGCAGTCTGAAACTAATACCAAAACACAAGCACGAGTTCTCATGACTTATATCTACCGCTGTGAAACATTTATAATGGAAGAAGACATTAGAGATTATTTCTTAACTTTCAGACATTAAAAATGAAATTATAGCAAATACACACACATATTAGTACATATATTTAGGCATTTACAACATTAATTGAATAATGGTTTAAGTTTTTCTTTAATACACAGGAAATGATGCATGTATTAACGTAAAAAGACATTCACATGTGTACGCAACTCATCACTGTAAACACTACTGCAAATTTGTGAATACTAATGCTGTAAAATACATCAAAAGATGTTTTTCAACAAACCTCAAAAGACAAAAAAAGCTTATTCGAGAACATTTTTGGAACAGTTACTGAAAAAAATAGATAATGTTACATATTTTCTGAGCATAGACCTTGTAAAAGCTCATGTTTGGTGGGTGAAATGGACCTAAGGGGCCAAACAGCTCTGTTCAAATAACAAGTCTGTAGTTTTTGAGAAATAGCCAGGAGCAATGATGCACACATATCTGTAAACAAACAAATAAAAACTCTAAATTGCAGCACTGGTTACTGTTCACTAAGAGGCTGCACTCTCAGTAACCTGTGCTTAGGGCAAAGGGCAACATTTGCCCCTTGATGTTCAGAGAAATCTGCTTTGTTCTTTCATCCATTAAAACAAGACAGTGGAATGTAAAATATAGTGTTGGAAATCTGTGCAGAATTTACAGTGTCTCCACACTCATCACTTTTATCAGGCTGCTTGCTCTGCTGGCCTCCCTCTGACACTTTGTAAATCTCACTTAATTACAGCCACTGACTGAGTTTACTGAGATAACTCTCTAGAGATCTGCTCTGTGTACACCGAGTATCCTCCAAAACACTGGGACCCTGCGGTGGCGTTCTCACGCCACATGCACTTGGTTGAGTGTATGTGTTTTAACAAATGAAATCAGCTCTGATCCTCATAAACATACTGTTAAACACAACACACACACACACACACAAATCTTCTTGGCTTGCAGTCATCGTAGCGTAAATCTCATGTGATAGCAGACTCGGTTTACCAAGACAGGTCTTTTCATTTTCGTGTGCCTGCTCTGTGTCTTTCTGTGTTTTGGTGTGTGTCTTGGTTTTTGTGTGGGTGGGGGGGGGGTGTAGGTGGGTGGGTGTGTCGGTGTATTAGAAGTGCTTCTGGGACCAAAAAGTTGATCCAACCTACAGGGAACTTCCTGTGACTATGGGGACACAAGTGCAGACCCTGTGAATCTGCACTGCGTTTTGGAGGTATAGGGTCAGACTTAGGTTTGAGTTAGTTTTAGGTGTTCAGTTGTAATAGTTACGGTAAGGGGGGGGAGTACGTCACGTCCTGGAAGTGCGTGGGTGTCTGTGTGAGAGAAACAGAGAAATTACCCATAAGAAAATGGAAAGTGCAGAACAACGCTTCTCATTTACATTCTTTACAGCACCTTCCGCTTCACTTCTAATGATTCAATAATTTTCTGCATAATTAGAATTCATGCTTTATTCCTGATTGCAACACTTTCTCATTCATGGTAAAACAAATTCCATTAAAAAAGTTTTTGACTTGTAAATTTTTCAATCAGTACACCGTATTCTCTAATATGAACACAGCAGTATTTGTTTTATTGGAGGCTGTAGGTGTTACACTTCTTTTCATTACTTCAGATGAAAATGCAGATTGTCTGCAGGGAATGACCTTAGATTTTATCCAATCTTATTACATGAACGTGAAAGCAGTAAATTATTTTTACACTTTATTTTCCAGGACAATCATTTTTGCAATTCAATGTCTTTCAGGGAACTTTTACCGCAGGTGCATTAAATGTGTTATAGTTAGATATACTAATTTTGTTCTTTCATGTCATTTCAATAAAAAAAATTTAAGCAGTTACTCATCCTTTCTCATTTGTGTCATGGTGTTATTTTTATTTATCCTATTCTTAATATTTGCCAGCCACCATAAACTGTTTCAAAAGGTGCAACATTAGCTAGTAATCTGAAGAAAAATATATTTGTGTAAATGTTTCCAGTGCTCACAGGCTTATTATACCAAACTGAAAATACTCTTGTAGTTGTTGATTTAACTGTCAGACCCAGCCTCTAGTATATGACAGTAAAAATATAACATATTGCAAACAAAGAACTAAGCTCAGTGAGTCAAATTTTGATTATGGTAAGTTTTTATGATACAGAGGTAATGCAAACGTGGCAATTTTTTTTTTTCGTTAAGTGCCTTTGGTCACTGAAATTACACCTTGTTGTTGGAGATACCCTCCAACAAAAATAGCACTCGATATAGTCTGCAGAAGAAGCCATGCATTTGCACTGGTGTTTGATTCCTCTTTCAAAAAATTCAGGAAAAAAAATCTTTCAGCAAATCGGGACAAACTGCCACTCTTCTTGCCTTTAAATTGGGTGTCATTTGCTGAGGAACCCACGATGCATGCACTTTCTGATTCTCTATGCTTTCCAGCATTCTCTATAGGACATTATGACCGCAGCTAAAATGTGCAGCAGCCACAATGATTGTGACTTATGTGAAGAAAAGATTATAGAACTGTGTAGGGAACAGTTACTCTTACAAAATGTGCAATTTGAATGACAAAGAGAAAATTAGACCCACTTTTGCCTTGCTCTTGGTACCATGAAGTGATGTAGCACAAAAACAAAAAGTACAAGAAATTGCGTAACATTACTTCAGTCACAAGTATCTGTGCAGTAGGTGAGATGTTCTTCATCACCTCTGATTCTTGATTGGGGCACATAACACTACGTCACACACTGTACAATTCCACACACTTTGATTTGATCTTTCTTATCACTTAAGTAGAAACACTGTCTCCAGGACCCAGTGATTGATCTCTCTCTTCATTTATCAGTAACATTTAAATTGTGCTGGCTATTACTGTACTATCGCATCATTAGCTGCTACAATGAAAATAGCACATTTTCTAATGTGAACATGGCTGTCAGTTATGGATAATACAATGTTTTTTGGGCAGAGACAGCTTTTGAATCAACAGTGTCTTTTATTATAGACAGTTTTCACCTCGCTGGTTTTACACTGAATCTGCAATGGGAAGCAGTAGCACCAAATTACAAAAGTGGCATGCTGCTGATGTGTAAAGATTACACATTTAAAGGCTTTGGTGCAAAAAAGGAACAATGGCTGACTCCGTATGATGGCGGCAAAGTGAAGATAATTAAAAACTTGTGTTGGAAAATAACTTTAACAACAACCTAGAAGTGTGCAAAAAGAGGTCAGAATAAGGAGGCAAAAATTCCCAGCAGTGTGTAAATGTTGCATCATTACTTAGCAGCAGAGACCGAGTGAAGCTGATATCCTACGGCAGTGAGGCAGTATCCTCACAGCACCTGCTAAACCGCGTTCAATTGTACTTTAGAAGTGAATATTGCAATAACAGGAAAGTCTGGGAAAACACAGAGGATTAATAAGATCGTACATCCTGCCATTAGAAAAAGCAAAACTACTGTGTCTGCACTTCAACTTTTTTGAGAAGGTGAGATGTTAATTAAGGTTTGTTGTGTTGAAGCAGGAGCAGCCGTGCTTTATCAGCGTTGTCACATTTGCAAATGAATTCAAGATCATTTTAAAATTCAAGAAAAGAAAGTGGAGAATATCCGAAATTGGATTAATTTGCAAGTTAATAAGCAGCTGCATAGTAAATGTCAGTCAGAGAGATCTAGATGTGCTCTGTTTAAATTGCACAGTGTGCACTGTAGGGTCAGACGCAAAGCCTGAATCCATGTAGATATACATGACCAAGTTCTGTATTTCCACCTGTTTTTGAGCTTATGGAAATGTCACTGGGTAAATATTTCTTCAGGTTAAGTCAAGCCAGTGCTGTTCAAGTGTACTCACCTGTGCCCTTTCCATAATACCCAAGGATAGATTATCCACGGGAGTGTCTGGTGCAGCTGCTGGGAGTCTCCAACCTCTCGTGGCCTCCAACCACTTTATTTAGTTTTTTTCTTTTTAAACTCAGTAAATGGCATTGCATGCTGAAATATGAACAGATGATTGGAAATTGACGTTCCTCTTTTCCTTGCAACAGCAACATGCAATTGACATTTGGAATTGAACTGATTTGAACTGTACATACTGAACTAAACATTGAGACAGAATTAGTACGGTTAGGGTTACAAAAAAAGTTGGGACATTTATATACAGCAAAATTACACTGGATTATTACTGATATAATCCATTTAAATTTTACTGTATATAATCTAGTTCATGTGTTAGATGCTAAGTTTGATCAGACAGAGGCGGAATGCTAGCTAACAGAATACATATGTAACAGGGACAACAGTGGAGCAGTGGCTCAGCAAATAAAAATGCCTAAAAGAAAAGAAATTCTGTTCTGTGAAAACAGACTGTTGGGACATTATTTTCTCAAAAGTCAAGTTGTTTGTGTGGAAGAAGACAATGATGTCAACAGTAATCTTCAGGCACTGGCTCACTTGTTTTTCCCTGTTATTAACCAGCAACACACTAGGCATCCGCTGGGCATCCCCACAGTTCATCTAATACTGTTCACTAGCCTCAGCTACTGAGGCTCGTTTGAGCAGGATGATGAGAGGGAGGAGGGGTTCAGTGGCATAATAATAATCCTGCTGCATCTCATGATTCATTGTTGCTTTTACATTTTTCACTCATTATGAGCTGCTCTGTACATTCATGTCCCCATGTAGTGTTTATACAGTGAGCTGTACAGTTGAAATTGAGAGACTGCATGATACATGTACATGGATGTATGTGTTTGTGTTTGGCAGAAGATTCTGATCACAGAATGGCATATTTTGATATTGCTGATAGCCGATATCTGTGTTGATATCATCCTTCAGGTTGTGACAGGCTATCAGTGTAAATTTTGTATAAGCCACATGTGTTTCCAACCGCTACAATCCCACTGAACCTGGATTGTGCGTGTGTGGCCTCCATGAGTTTGGATCCACAGACTTCAGTATTCTTAATCAGTCCTTGTAAATACCACCTACAAGAGCAGCTGCAAAGCTAAACTTCTCATCGTGATAAGTCATGGTCACAGGAATAAAGCCTTGTCAAACACAGGCTGCTGTCTAATTTCAAAGCAATTTATCCATCAGCACAATTACAGCTGCATCTAACCAAAAAACAGCAATTAAATCTCTTCTAATTACCTCTTGATAGAAAGAGGAAACTGTATTAATGATAAAAAAAATGGTATGGATTTGGCAAAGTATGCACATAATTGTAACTACAATAGACATGACCAGGTGACTGGACTGCAGAAAACTCTACAAACAGAATCTGAAATACACATATATGGTGCATGCAGTGTGGTTTACATGCAAGGTATAATGCAAAAGATGGTAGGTGACCTCATTGGAAGCAATTTTGTTCTGTCAGACATGATGGGAGCAGCAGGATGTTGTGTTTGGTAAATCTTAAGACTAAATCTAGTCGGCAGCGTAGGCAGGGTCACCCCTACTGCTGCTCAATTAAAATGCATGACCTCAGTTGGCTGTAGTGACAGTTTGCAGTCTGAAAAATACAGGTAGTGTAGTGGAAAGCATAGATACAGAAACAGATAGAAGTAAGAAGATTAATTAATTAATTAATCAGAACGCAATGTCATGGATAGTGTTTTAACTAAGACTGGAACAGGAAATTGAACTATAATCAGATGAAAACTGCTGCAGGCAAAATAGAAGATGGTCAGGGCTAAATAGTTTTGGGCATCATTTGAAAAAAGAATCATTATTTTTAAGTGACCCAAGATGAAACAAGAAAATACCCCTTTACGTGTCTGAAAACAGATATTTAACCCATTACCTCGTGAGTGACAGCTACTGATCACATTTCAGATTCCATCAGGCAACACTCAACAGCTCTAATCCAATTCACTTTTCGACAATAACATGAAATGGTCATGTCAATAGTCTTATTTAGTCTTGATTTGGACTGAGAAGAGAGAGCTGCAGAGGAAACAACAGCAACAACAGAACAAAAAACCATAGCAACATCATGTTTGAGGACATTTTTGACTGTTGTGACCATAAACCATGTGAAAATTCCAGTACTGTGTTAAAGTAACAGTACGTGTGTTGTCAAATTCTGCCATTTGTTTTCTGGATTTCAGCTCCTGTAACTTCAAGTATTTGTGCCAGTGGTGTGAAGATACTCATCATGCTTTCAAAAGTGCATCTATAACTGTTTCCTTTTATCCGTTGCTGGTAAAAGACACATACCTTGTTGAACCTTTGGGTAGACGGGTATGTTTGATCTCTCTGATTCCACCTTTGCAGAGCAGTACAAACCTACCCTGATATATCTGACTGCTGAATAGTACCAGCTGTCCAATGCTGTTACATGATTTGAAGCACTTCGAGTGTTGAAGAGCACGCACTAAAATATTAAATCACCCTGTTGCTGTCAAGCTGGATCACATTACTCCAAAGTAAAATATCTGCTCAAGTTGATATGCACATTGCTTAAGGATAACATCTTTTTACAGAGACTGTTTGTTTTTGCTTGTTTCAGTTTACCTGTGAGTGATGGAGCTTCCACAAAACACACTTTGGCTACTAGTGACATAGATTTATTGCAAAAATTCTCAAGTTTGAATATTAGGATGAGATGTGAGTAGTACTCACGTACATTTACTGCTTTACATGCACTCGAGCAGTTGTTCCCATATAATCTACGTCAGAGAGTAGGTGTTTTATAGAACACTTTTTTCAGTGTAACTCAGTTACATTTGGGGTGAAACAAAAATACTTGTACTCAGTTACATATTCAAGCAAATTGTTGATAAGAAACAACAAAATGTACAGAAACAACCACAAAAATTAATGAGCAAAACAGAACAAAGCAGTCAGGTAAATTGTAAAAATTAACATTTTACATGAAGTACATTACATACAAATGAACACAATAAGTGGCAAAATAAGTGAAAGTGAAGAAAAAAAAAAGTACCTGTACATTATAAACACTCTAATCAGGTGACTGAATAAAAAGCCAACTAAATAAGCTACAATATGAGTGAAAATGATCAAACTAATCAAAAAGGTTAACACAAATGAACACATTTAGCAAAAATTAATACATTAAGGAGTAACATTGGTTAATAAATAAAACAATGAAGTTTAAAAAATGAACAAAATAAGCAACAAAATGACCAAAATAATCAAGTCAATAAACCTAAATGACCAAAATAGTTTACCTGTTTGAAAGCACTGTATTAGGTTGTAATTAGGAATGGGAATTGATAAGAATTTAGCAATTCTGATTCCATTAACAATACTGCTTATTGTTTTGATTCCTTAAAGATTGTCTTAACAATTTTCATTGGTTGAAGAAGAGTACAAAGAGGTTTATTACAATTTCATTTTGTCTTTGTCACATGTTTGAGTTCTGAGATGAGATTCCTCTTTTCAACTTCATACCAAACAGCGATGAGTTGTTCTGCTAAACCGTTTCTATTGGGGGTTTGTATTTTGACTTGAGAATTTTTATCCTGCCCCTACAGAAAATATACGACTGTGAATAAATTACAATCAATCATATTTGTTAGAACTACAACATAGGACTTTAACATTTCATAACATAAGGGAATCTTACCAAAAGTCATGGGCATCTACAGCACCATGGAAAAACGGTGCAAATCTTTTACCACAAACCTAGTCCCTGCTTGGTGACTTTCATTTATTCTCCCCTCACTCATCATATTGTACCTGCCTCAGTCAAAGGAGCAGTTAGTGCACTGTGTTATCCCCAGCAGCTTTTAAACCAGCCTGACTCTGGCAGTCATCATCTACATTTAATGAATGGAGAATGAATGGAGTATATGTATAGTGAAAGCAAGTTCACACAACCAATCAAACAGCGCTAAGTAATGCAGTAGACAGTATCTGCAGCGGTAGTTACGTTATCTTTTGTGATGAACGCAAGTATTGCAAGAGGTCCTGCTTTTGTCTTTATTTGTAAAATATAAACACACTTAGGTCCACTTCATACTGGTGACATGTTGCATACATTGTAAACAAACCAGAACTGCGTGTGTGTGACATCATCGCATAGATGACAGGACTGACATTAGAAGGCACTATAATGATCCCAAGGAATTAAGCCACATGGAGCTGGTTCTCAACAAGAACTGGTTCTCGATTCCCATCCCTAGTCATAATAAGCTCCATGTTATGAGACACTTTGTTACTCTCACTCAAGTACTTATGTTGATGAGAACATGCAGTTATTGTGTCATTAGAATGATAAAGTAACAATACTTTTATTTGAGTAGTGTTTCTGTGTACTCCTGCCTCTGATCAGGATACAAAAAAACCTGACAAATCTGTTTAATGGCTTAATTATGGCTGTTTATGTTCCCACTGTGTGCTCTTTCAGCATTGCATTTCTGCCAGTTTGGATTATAATCTGTGATTCTATTTCATCATGGTATTGACAGAACAGCCCAACATACTCACTAACTATCTTATTAACTGATATATGGATGAATAAAATGCAGTTCTCATAAAATGCCTGGTTTATTCTCTTCATTCAGCTGTGGCTGGAAGATAAACAATTAATAACATGAACTTTCAGGAAATCACGCTCTTCTCTTTTAGTTTCATCCAGCTGTTTGCTTTTATCTGCTGTCTAACACCAATAATAATAAACATAGTAATTAGCCACTGTAACCCCAGCCTGCACAGGATGACGGATGCCTCTGTGGTCTCTGGAGCCTGCCTCAAAGTGTTCACACAGGTCGGTTCACATAACCTCAAGGACACAGTAATGTTTTTCTGTCTTCTATGGCTGCGTGGGTTTCTCCTCTGAGCACTGATCTGTGTCTGCATTGCTTTGTCTTCTAACACTTAGCATTTTGTCACTTACAGGAAGTCCTCAAGATTATTCACACTAATGTCAGCAAAGTGGAAACAGTTTAGTCCAAAGGTTAAAGAGAATTAACAGATTGTTCAAAGTTGTAATTAGTAATATTTCACAATACATGCAATACTTTTCATAGGCAGTGTGTGTATTTAAAATAACTAGTGCAACTTCACACCGTGATCATTGTCTCCATTCAGTCATTTACAAACAGATGGTTAATCTAGTAGAAATAATCAATTGGATTATCTTTTCAATATAACCTTTCAACCCTTATCAAGTACTATTTCAATTACATCATCATTATACACTGCCTGGCCAAAAAAAAGGTCATCACCTGCATTTAACTAAGCAAATAGGTACGAGCCTCCCATTGGATAATTTCTGCATGGGTGATTATGTTTCAGCTGG
>JAQQAE010011286.1:0-13688 GCA_029823295.1 Pseudamia nigra | reverse complement strand
GGGCTCGGGGGGTGGGTGAGGGGGAGGGTTTGCATACGATGCAAAAGGCTCCTGTTCAAAACCAGCTTTCATTTCCTGCATATGCATCCTCCTTTTCCTTTCACAAATGAGAAATAGAATAGACAAAGATAAAGACCACAGTGCAAATATGTACAGTGTTGGCACTGGAGAAATATCCGCGGTGTGTGCACAGATGTGTGAGTGTGTCAGTCTCCCAGGTGCAACAGTGATGCAGTATCAGCATGTGGAAAATATAGACCAATTTTTCACCTTCAGACAAATAAATAACCTGAGACATAGTTAGAGGATCTGTTTCTGGGTGGAGATACTCATCTCTTATTAATCACTGTCTTTCTCACACCATCATCTGTATTTGTTGTGTTATTCTGACAAATTAAAGGGAGGACTTATTAAAACAACATCTTGGTTCTGTCTGTACTTCTTTATACTAGAGTACATGGTTTTGTCACTGTCCTTGGTCCTGAAGTGCTGTTTCGATGCCTTTTCCAACTAAAAGGGCTGACGTGGTGCCATATGTGCCAGGTTAGAGCTGTTAAAACTGCATCATCAAGTCCGATCCTTCTGGACAACCCAGAAAACTGCTCTGTAACCACCCACACAGAGGATGGACCACACCACTGGAACCTGGACCACTCTGGGAGCCGGGGACTTCATTTATATCATAACTCCAACCACAGAGCAAAACAGAACAGTATACTGTTTATTGGTAGTAGTTAAAACTGAAGTTATTGAAGCTGAAAAATCAACATGTAAATTAAAGTTAATTGGGTTTCCCAGAGCCAAAAGTGTGACAACAGGTTTTAATCTTTCCATTGCCTACTTACAGTCAAATGTGTCACAATCTAACAGTTTTTTATATTTTATTAAAAGTAGAAGCCTGAATATTTTTCTTTATGTGATTATTACTTGGAGACCTCAACACCAAAGTGAAGTCAACAACCTCTTAAACCCTGGAGCCCCTAGATGGGGTGCTATCTAGGAGCCCCAGAGTCCACCAATGTGCTGTAGTGTGGGGATCGTAAAAACATAAGGCATAAAACATTGCACTGCCCACAAAAAACTGTAGCCATAAGTGTGGGAGAACACAACAACAAATCTAGTCTTTCTTCTTCAAACAAGGAGCCATACAAATAATCACTAAATCCAACAAACCCACTCTTCACCAAACTGAAAATACTGAAATTTCAGGACTGGCTCAACTTCACAGCTGTTTGAATCATGTGTAGATTAAAAAATCCAAAGATTTTTCCAAGAGAGGCAGAATATATACCGTCTAAGAGGGACGTATATGTTCAAAAACCAGCTGTGAGAACAAACACCAAACAACACTCTTTCTTCAAGAGATGTTCATTTATGGAAGAGCTGCAGTGAATAAATGAGAACATGTCAAACAATAGGTAGGTTTTAACAAATATTCAAATATAACATCATTAAAAGATACAGAATAATCAATGGGCTTTATTAAAAATTAATAATAAAAAATATTACAATGATTTCTGTTGTGCAAAATATCCTGATGTAGTGCTGTGAAAGCCTCAACTTTGACTTACTGCATTAAATCTTGTTAAGTATTACACATCTTCCTACACCCTTTTTGGACTTCACAGCTTCTGGTTTGTGTCCCAAATGTTTTTTTTCTTTTGGTTTAAATTTTTGGTTTGAAATAAATAAAATAAATACAAAATAAGTAAATCAGGTTAAAGTGTAATACAAGAGACGACTGCTTGATGCTGGTTCCAAAAGGTCTGACTTTCATTCTGTCATCATCCAATAACTTTATTAGACACGCTGTATGCTTGATTAAGTTTACCATTTTACTGTGTCAGGTTCTACCTGTTGTCCAGGTTTGTCACCCTCAGCCTAAAAGAACTCTTGGGCTTCACAAACGAATGAGTGACATCACAGTAATTCGGTCCACTTCTTGCTGTACAGTTAAAAGACACCTTTGGAGGTATTTTTTTTCCTAAACAGAACCTTGGATTAGCACAACATTCTGCAAGTCAAGTTTTACAGTATTGTACGTACATTGCTCCATTTACAGCTCACGTAACAGCAACTACCTTCCACAGATTTTCTGTCAGATGTGCCTTAAAAGCCCATCACACACTCTACACAATGAGGTCACTCGTTAGAAGTCAACGGCAGGATGAGACTCTGAGAGGTGTGTGCACCTTCTTTTTCTCCATTCATCCTCCCCCATCATTCCTCTCCTGCTCGGTTCACCCTGGAGGCGCACTGAATGATGGGTAATATGGTATATTTATGACAGATCTGGGTTGACTTCTCCCAGTCACCTTCTCTGGAGACCCAATGTCTCCAGCTGCAGAGAGAAGCAAAGAGCAATCTTCTTAAAGCGTACACGCAGCAAGAAATGTAGAAATGTGTCCTCTGACTTTAAGACATAGTTTGTGTTTACACCCCCCCCCCCCCACACACACACACACACACACACACACACACAGGCTCATTACCATCTCTACTCTCTTCATACACATATACCTGACTTTCTCTGAGACTCTGTCTATATATATTCTCCATCACACTTTATAATACAGTCCCCATCTCCCTCAGTATCAATAACCCATTCCTATTCAGCTCGGGCAAACTAAATCAGCCACTATGTAAACATGACTGCTAATCCATCAGCAGGCAGCCTAACTCCCACTCCTTTCTATCGCCCTTTTCACTTTATCTAGCAACATCCACCAGGGAGCTTCTGATCAGTTGAGCCAGGCAGAGAGCAATTTCTATGTGTTTTCACTGTCTGCCGGCTATAGTGACCTGCTAAGAAATGTATAGGCATATAGAGGAATACTTAGACACAAGATGAATCATATGTCTGTACAAAGTTGGTTTACATATGAGTGAAGAGCAGACTTTATTATACAGATATTAGTTTATCTAATCCCTTACTAATGATCTTTTTTCTGCTGGACTTGCTAAGACCTGTTGTTTGTCTTCATTGTGAAGACTGACAACAATCAGCATTCAGTCCATAACCAAATGAGCCACTTCCATTTATCAGCTCCAGCTTCAGTCAGATGGAAATGTGGCACCCGGGTGAATGCAACATTTTTTTGTTGCTATGACAAACATTGGAGTTGCAGATGTAAATACCCAGGCAGGAACATTATGCATTGCTTATTAGAGATGGGAACAACTGGCAACAGTCATTTTGTTCTTTATGTCATGCAGGATGCAGCCATGGTATTTGAGGATTTAAGAAGAATCATCTCTGCACTGCATTTTGACATCTACTACGACTAAGAGCAACAAAGTAGAGCTGCAGCAATTATTTGATGGTTGCAACTATTAAATTAATCACCAACTATTCCAATAAGCAATGATTACTTTAAGCATTTTACTGTATAAGAAATGTGAAACTTTTCTGCCTTCTTTCCTCCTTTATGGCAGTAAAGTGAATATCATTGGGCTCTCGACCAAGCAAGACATTTGAGGATGTCATCTTGAGCTCAGATTTTATTGATTAAAAAATGATAATTGAGAAAACAATAAGCAGATTAATTGACAATGAAAATCATCGTTTTGTGAGCCCTATCAGAAAGGAAAACCTGTCTACTGGCAGTGTAAAATGAATCAATCTTCTGATTTTAGGACGTTACCTCAACCCCAAAAAAGCAAAACAAAACAGATTTATGTGCATTTTGTCAACAAATGTACACTAATTTGTCAAACCAGTATAAACCTAAGTGCAAAATGGTCCAGCGTGACACTTTTGTCATCTCCTAAATGAAGTGTATTCATCTAGAGCAGGGGTTGGCCATCTTTACAATCTGAAAAAAGCCATTTTCAGCACAATAAAAACATGTGTGTTTAGAGACACAAAAATATTTGAACCCTTTACTTGCAACATTTCATTAGCACATTTCATTATTTTGGACACTTGTATTCTGTATTTATTTAATTTTTTCTTCATTTATGGGATTAGTTTGTACAATATTGTTCATTTAATTGAATATTTTGGTCATATTTGATTATTTTTGTTCATGAAAAAGTTTATTTAGTTATTTTTGTTCATTTTACGTATAATTTTATTCATTTTTGTGATTTGTTTTGTGTTTATTTTAATGCTTGACTATTTTATTCAATATGTATCTATGTTCATCAAGTTAATTTAATATTTTGGTTGTTTTTGTGTGTTTTTGTTCAGCTTCGTATTTATTTTGTTTATGCTGTGGATTATTTTGTTCAGTTTTGTCCTAATCATGTTCATTATTTTACATATTTTTGTTCATTTCCAGGGTTTTAGACATTTACTTGATTATATTCTTTTGTTTTGTTCTTTGTTTCTTATTTCTTGTTCATTATCTAATTCATTTTTTTCACGTTGGGATGTCAGTGCTTTTTTTGTTCATTTTGATCTATTATAACATGTCACTTCCATCACTGGACAAAGGCTTAGGGCTAAATACCCCCAAGTCGCAGACCACTGATCTAGAAGCTACAGATGCAGTTCTGGTCGTAGTATGTAACTACTGCTGAACTTCACATGAATCCTTTCCATGTTTCCATTTCCTGTTTTTGCCATTATTTCTCAGATGTGTAAAACTAACTTTTGATAATAAAAAATTTCTAAAGACTACTAGGTTTAAAATGAACAACTTTGATGAGTCTGTAGACGCCGTACAAGCCAGTTGAAGATTAAAATGATTTCCAGTTTTTCTTTCGTCTCAAGAATGCAGCATTTTTGCTACAGGGTTTCTCAAGGCACATATTGATTCTTCACAGGTTAGAGCATCACCAAGGCCATGGGCAACACAACACAACAAGATCAACGGGATAGAAAGTTTACTGAGGTTATAACAACATACTATGGATTTATATAATTTATTACTACATAAATTGTACCAGAACACCACTGTGTCGTGTATCTACTGTCATGGTGATTCAAAAATATATAAATGTGGAAAGGACTATTCAAAGCGGGTCAAAGTGTGCTGCATAACCCTTCTGCCTCCTCTTTTTGGTCTGAAGAGTGAGGGGGTCGGTAAACAGAAAGGAGAGGATTAGTAAACTGTCGGCACTAGAGCATAAGAGAGGCGATTAAAACACAATTGCTTAATTTTCAGAAGACTCATCTTCAGCTGTACTTTGTTCAAAACACGTTTTTTTTTGGTGGAAGAAACAATTGGATATCTGATTGCACAGTGAGATCAGTAGAGGGAGATAAAGTGAAAGGACAAAAATGAGACAAGAGGTCCACGCTGAGAAACAAAACTAGGCTTTGTTCATATCACAACATGCTCCTCAGATCGACGTGGAGCTGAACAAACACCACAATTATACCAGCATATTCTCTGTTCCATCTGATGTGCTGTTTCTTCCATTTTGAATAATGAGACAGTATGTGAGAACATTTCGTACCATATTTAGGTTTTATCAGCTCATCAAACATAAAAAATATTGTGTTTTCCAAAGCAGGTGCAGGCAGTAACTTTCTGGGATTACTGGGAAGTCTGTGCATCATTTTCTGTCCAATCACAGTCATCCCTGCCTTACACACTCCCAATCATCTATAACTTAAAAAAAATGGCCATCCCCATTCATCTTGTCACCCTGCTGCCACATGTGACTGTGATCCATAAAAAAATTCCCCCACCTCCTCCTGAGTTAGGCTGAATAAATAACAATGTATAAAACTCCCAAGCATACTTCTGTACTCTAGTGTCACCATACAGTATAAAATCATGACACCAGGCCCTACTGGGGGGGTTGAGATCTCAGGGTCCATCTGCATCAAGCCTGCACAGATCATCCCAGAGTCATGACAAGGTCAAGACGAGAACATCTGGACTGAAATGAAATGAACAAAATAATTATGAAAAGGAACAGAAATTGATCAAATAAGAACAAATTCAACAAAATAAATAAATTAGACAAATTAAATGAACAAAATAATCAAGAAAATGAAAAGTAATAAAAGAAATAAGCCCAAATTCAACATACTGTATAAGTGTTGAAGCACCCCATGACCACCACCACCAACCCCCACCGCCATCAACATTTACAGTACACCCACTTCTCCAGGCATCGCCACACCACTGCTCACAAGGAATGTCATCAAACCCCTAAAATCAAAAGTGCAGATAAAATACCTTGCTTTCTTAAGACTTTCTATTTACACCATGAAGTTCAAGAGGTGGTTGGTCTTTCACTTAGTGAGCAGGATGGCAACAAGAACAATACTAACAGTCCTGCCATGACTTAAATAATTTCATGTTTTATGGCAGAGTTTCTTGACTTGTGACGTTACCTTTTGAAATGAACAAATGTGTGTAATTAATGGCATAATTCAAACAGGATGAAACATTATTTTGCTTTCACTACTGAGGTAAGGTGCCATGGACCAAAGCCCATTCTCACCAAACTGCATACAAATACAATGCGTATTTCTCTGTCAAATTGCATGTTATATAGCCACATGTAACAGAGTTTTTGGGTGCAATTAATAGAGTTTACAGATTGCAGAGCTTAAATAGGACAAACAGGATGAGGTGAATTGGGTTGTTTTGGCAGCACCACAGAAGTCTTGACTTCCACCCAGGCTAGTGTTTGAGTCTTGTTTCCTTTGTTTTGTGTTTCATGTTTAGTGCACAGTTATTCTTTTCCCCCAACCTCAACCAAAGAGGTCTATGCCTAGGCTTAATGAAAACCTGTAGCTTCTCTGTGCTCCATTAATCAACCACATATGAAGCAGGTGTTCCAGGTGATATTAACAGCACAAGAAAAATGAAAAGGGTATCTACATTGCTCAGTGTGAAAGTGAAATACCCATAGCATGTGTACGCAGTGAGGAATGGACTCAACCTGTGGCGCCAGGCTTCAGTGCTGAATTCTGTTTGAGTCACTGCTCACCTGGTTGAATGCAGAACATGCACCCGAGTGACTGAGACTTGAATCTGGCCTGTTGCTGTGTCTTACCTTCTCTCCTTCACTTTCCTATTTATCTTTATTTTGTCTGTCAGATAAAGTGGAAAATACTGCTGCAGGAAAAAATGTCAATATGAGATGTTTTTAAAATAGCTGAAAATGTTATGTATATGTCAAACTAAAAAAAAACTCTTCTAGCTCTGGGTATTATGACTGTTGACTTTGGTTGGGGCAAAGTAAACATGACACTGTGTTCCAAAGCTGCAAAATAGTCAGTGGGAAGAGGTCAAAGTGGTTGAATGGGTCAAGATATACTGCCCCAATAGCTTTTTCACTAAATTAATAAATATATTCATATATTAAACACTTCTCCTACTAAATCATTGTACATTTTTAAGACAATAATTTAACATTTCTTGAGGCAGCTTACAAGAAGGTGTACTGATAAGAAAACTGCTGAAGAAAATGCAAATATTCCCACTACATTAGCTTTTGAAATACTAAATCATATCACGCTTGTTATATGTGCCAAAATTAAAATGGAACTGAGAGTCAGGTGTAGTGTCAAAAATGTCCTGTAGAAAAATGTTTCTCTGTGTATTAAGAAGAAAAAAAAGAGCGAAAAGAGAGTTTATTTGCTAAAACCAGCCAAATGTATTTCTGACATGAAATTCAAACACAAAAAAGGAATATGAGAAAAATGTGTCCTTTTCATTAGTAGCCTATTTTGAAGCTCTGATACCCTACGGCACGGAGTCAGCCCAGACTCTCCCTCTGTCTAACTGTAAATAACCAAATGCATTATTCAGAGACACCCTGCACACTCTCTTCTCTTAAATATTAAACTTTGAAAATTGATTTATTTTTCAAAATTCATCCCAATCACAAAAGTCATTCCTGTGCAAACACTTGGTTCCTCATTTGGAATGAAAAGTGTGTGTGTGTGTGTGTGTGCATGAGTGAGTGAGATGAAGGAATAAGAATCTTAAAACACATGTGGGGCATTTTTAGCTCAGGTTGGCATAGAAACATTCAGGCTAAAGCCAGAGTTAGTAATAGAAGCTCACAGGCAGATGTTCTAAACACATATTCACTTCAATTATTGGAAAGGGAAGATGCAAAATAATTTAAAAACACTGAATGTAGACCATATCTGGACAGGAATAAGTAATCTTTCAATTACAGATCAAAGTCTGCCATTTTCACAGCTGGTATTCCTGTTAACATAAATTATGTGCGTGTGCAATTACATTCACAGTCTTCAGTACAAGGTCAGAAATACTCACAGGTGAACAAAAACAAATTTATAGCAAAGACTGCAAACAACAGCACAAAAGTAATGGTTCTTACTGGTAACACGGAGCACACAAATACACCATCTTACATTAATACAGAAGCAACACGTTTCTCTACATGGTTCTGGAGTGACATAGGTTGTTCACTGACACAACATAACAATATTCAATTAGAAAATTATCCTACAAGGTTGACCAAGGATGGAGGTGAGACAGAAAAGGCACAAAAACAAAAACACAGATGGAACAGGTAGAGATGGGTCACGATTTTCGAACTGTCGAGAAATGATTAAAAATTGATGAGTTCACCTAACTTTTGTGTCAATCTAAAAATAAACATGTACTCTTGTTTCACCAGTGTCTCACAGTAACACAGTAGGGGGCGATCAGGCGCCTCGCAATTGTTTGACAAGTGCCATTTTTCTACAGAAGAACAAGTCCGCCAAGTAAAGGTATAGAGAGCTGTGGGAGATCCGGTGGGAATAAATACTGCAGAAGAAATTGAAGAAGCATGCATAACCAGCCATCAAAAAGTAGTGTGTGGAGTGATTTTGAAAAAATAAACGACAACGAAGTACAATGCAACGCTTTCAGGTGAAACTAGTGTACCATAAATCTACTTCAGTTACGCAAGCCTATTTCAGAGCAAAACACGCTGTAGCAGAAGCTCAAACCACAATCCAGGCATCGGTTGCTAGTTTTGTCTCTAAATTAAATAAGTTTGATGCCAGAGGTGCAGAGCAAACAACAGGCCTAATGTCCAGGATGATCACTAAAGATGTGCTTCCCATCAGCTTTGTTGAATATGAAAGTTTTTGCATATTGATTTGTAGAGTCCAAGTTTACAGTCTCAGCAAGATATACAATTACCGCAAGGCTGGAAAAGCTGCACGATATTAACGGAAATGAACTACGCACTAAGTTAGCAACTGTTGAAAAAGTGTCTCTTACCACAGACTCATGGACAGCACTTACAACTGAATTATATGTAACAGTCACTACTCATTATATACTGGACTGATTGATGCCATCTTGCAGACCAAAGCGATGTCTGAGTGGCATGTTGCTGAAAACTTGGCTAATTTGCTCTCCTCCACTGGTGACCAATGGGGACTAAACGGAAAAGTGACAGCATGTGTACATGACAATGCTAGCAACATGGTACTAGTGAACATCAAACGATGGCATGGGACTCTCAGCCTTATTTTGCACATTCACTCCAGCTCGCAATAAACGGCGGGTTCAATCTTCAGCACATGAACTACGTTGCATCTGCCAGTCACTTAGCGGCTCATTTCCACCACAGTGCGACCGCTACACAAGCACTAAAATAAAAGCAACCACTTGAGAGTTTGCATGAGCACAGATTTGTGGATTACTGCCATACACGGTGGAATTCTATTCATGACATGTTCCAGCATCTACTAGAACAAAGTTGGGCAATATCTGCAGTGCTGTGTGACAGAGCTCACACCAAGTTATTAGATACAATAAGCTTTGAACTGACTGATGAGAGCTGGACTGTTGTGGATGAGCTCATACCTGTGCTTCACTCATTGAGATGCACGAACACTGCCCTGTGCGAAAAATCTGCCGTGTCCATTTCCATGGTTTACCCATTTGCAACATCTGTGCTGTCAAAACACCTCAAAGACAGCCAGGAAGAGTCACCAAAAGTGTCTCAGTTCAAGTGGACTGTGTCAGCTTTGCTGTCACCTGCTGATGCCAACAGTGCTTCCACGCATACATCACAGCCTTTTTGGATCCAAGACACAACCACCTGAAGATCACAACAAGTGAAGTCAAACTTGCCATGCGTGTAAAGATGTGCGATCTACTCTCGAGCATATGGAGAGTGTGGAAGAAATGGGCCCATGTCAATCAGAGGAAACAGAACCTGTGGCTAAAAAAGTACAATGTGAAGCCGTGCCTGCCTCTGCCATGGCCATCCTGTTTGGTGAGGATTACAACATGGAGAAGACGGACACAACTGCGGAGCTAAACATGTACTGCCACCCCTCCATATCAATCCCATGGACTGATGGAAAACCAATGAGAACAACTATCCCCAGCTCACAAAATTAGCAAGGGCATATCTGTATGTACCTGCAACATCTGTGCCCTGGAGCGAGTGTTTTCCACTGCAGAACTTATTGTAAATAGACTGCGTATGTGCCGTCATCCCGACTGTTATGGTTTAGTCTGAGGGGGGTGGTTTCAGCATAGGGACCTACTGGTTACACATTTGGAGGAGGTGTGTGTATGTGTGAGGTCTCATTAGCCTGGATCGGAGGCGGCTGTGAAAAACATGAGGAGATAGGAGAGAGAGGAGAAGGAATGCGACAAAGAGACAATAAACCAGGTGGCTTTGAGAAAAAAGTGAGACCACGCTGAACTGAGAACAGAATGTCAGGACCATACCATCACACTTTACTTTTGTATTTATTCACCTTAACAAACTTGAACAACAGCCGGCTACCCAAGAGCAGGCTAGCTGTTGAACCAAAAAAGAAGTGGACAGACCGGTTTGTCCTCACCCGGTCCGCAAGCAGATGTGCTGGGTGAGTCCTAAAACCTATCCCTCCTCTAGGTTCGGACTAAGTGCACACACCCAGGGAAGTATAGATCATGTTGCACATCCTGTGCAACATGTAGGGACCAGTAAGGGCTGTCAGTGGGCTAGCGTCCCGAACACCAAACATGTGGATATGCTTATTTTTCTGAATAAGAACATGGACTAGACTGCAGGCCTTAATAGATGCTCAGGTAACTTGAAATTCAAATACTGCACTGATGTTATGATTCAGTTTCAGTATGCGTGGTTTTCAGCTATTTCACTGATATGATTGACATTTTGGAGAATGTGGGCATGGTTTGTGAACTCCCTTCAATTAGCCTGCATGGGACACAGTTGTTTGAAGACAAGCTGATAAAGTACCGTATTTTCTACACTATAAGGCGCACCGGATTATAAGGCGCACCCCCCAAAAATGTCATTTTAAATTTTAAAAAAATATATAATAATCTGGTGCGCCTTATAGTGCGGAAAATACGGTAGCCAATGTGACGTCACTGTGAAACAGAACACGTGGAGAGTGATGAGGTAATTAGGGCAGAGATGCCAACAGAACAGGTGGAGAATCTAGAGGAAACAGAGCTGGGAGAACCGAACCACATCCACCTACACACTGAGAATTGAACTTTTAAGGAGCACGCTAACACTTTTGTATATAATCACCTTAAAAAAACTGAACGACAACCAAGCAACCCAAGAGCGGGTTGGCCGTTCCATCAGATCAAAGTAGGCGGACTGCCGGTCAGACGGACTCCGTGGCTGTGATTCGCCGGATCCATAAGCAGACGTGTGTGGGTGACTTTGGCAGACACACCGACTCCTCTGATAGTTTAGGGACAAACACATCACCCAGGGTGACTATAGAACACAACTCATGTTCTGTACAAACACATAGGGTCTGGTGAAGGTTTAGTTACAGATGAGGGGGGGGGCTGCCTTGGGAGCGTAGAGTTGAATCATAGAGAAGCTGGCCGCTCTCTCTGTAACACTGGTTTTGTCAACTTTGCAACACTCAGGTATGTTAAGAATAACACAATAATTACTTGGGTGATTTAATGGTGGTGAAATTTGCCATCGGCATAGAGAAATGTATTTATCTATTGGGCATGCTCAAGATGGGGCAGTGTTGCCATAAACATTACATAGTTGGAGTTTGACTGTGTTGTTCCCAAAAATTAAAACAATGATAAACATTTTGTGGAGAAAAGGTAATATTGTTCTACCCTGTTGAATGTATTTGAAAAATAAAAGACAGTTGTGAAAAGAGTGATTTATGACCTTGAGTCTGTGTAGTGGCGACTGGTCAGTTGTGTGTGTGCATGTGGTGATTTTGGTGGTGGTGGGGGGTCGATTAGTTCAGAACAACTATAGATTAATTTTTTCTTTAAATGGCCATCCCTAGTAGCAGGACACAAACCCTTTTCTCCTGTGTGGAAGCCCATGAGCTTGTTGTGCCACCATAAAAATCCCAGCCACCTCTTTCTGACCGTTTTTGTGACTTAATAATGTCACCTGCCATTTTCAGTTTCCCATGTCTAAGGATATTCCTTTCAGCATCCAACATTTCCAATATTTGAGGTGGTTTATACTGCAATCTCTCTATATCATGCACCCACATCAAAGGGTGCTGTACATGTCTGTGTGGCATGCCAAGGGCTTTGACCAGACATCGAAATTCAACATGCAGGGAGTGAGAATATGTTTGCTAGCCACTGCATAATCTAGTGCCTCTCTGTGGATGTTGAATTGGATTTATAAATGGGACTTCATTACATGGGTATACTGTCACTAGTTAGTTCAAACACTTCCCATGCATCAGGTGCACTCATGAGACCTACCGCAGATGTTCAGTCAGCAGGCCCGTCCACTCATGTTGCTCAGGACTTTCTGTATAAAAGCATTGATATTTAGCCTAATTCAGAGGTCAGAGCCATCACATCCTTGTAAGATGTTATGACTTAATAGACTTTTGCAGCTTAAATTTAACCTAAATTTGTAAATCACGTTTCATCCAGCAGTTGTGGTGAGGCTGTAATAAAGCAAAGTTTGCTTTTGTTGGGTCTTCATGAATTTATTCTGCTAATCCTGCAAAACTGCCCACTTTAGGAAACAGTCTATTAGATAAAAGTTAAAGTAAAAATCTTGGGACACTGTTTGGTTAAGGAAATGAAATAGTCCAGTTTTTGGATCGTCTGTAAATAAATTACATTGATGTTCTTTCAGAAAGTCTTAAACAGACAGAAGAAAAGTTTCATTTGAACATTTACTAATTATATACTGGCTTGATTTCATTATCTTCTCAATGTTATTGTAGTACATTTCAGCTGACATGAGTGAGCATGAAAAGAAAATGTTCTACTATCTGCGGTCAGTGTATAATGGCAGCATTCATCTCGCTCTCTCTCTGTTTATGTGGAGCTGGTGTAAATTATGGTCAAAATACCCTTGCTCTTCTGTCTTCATTTCCTCAGTACTCTCTCTGCCTCTTTCACTCGCATTCTCCATCTGATTCCATACGCTGATGATGATTGTGAGATTAGCTTTTCTATTGTCTGCCTCCTCACTCAGACAAATGTACTCATCAGCTTAGACCTTGGGGTCAGGCTCTGTAAGCTGCTATTTATTAGGCGCATTGATTCCAGAGCCGCTGGAATCAAGAATAGTTGGACAAACTGAAAGCTCTTACATCCACTTTAATGAAATACTTCTGTATGAGCTCATCTGTTTGTGTCTGCAAGGGTAAATAATGTATTCTTAGGGGGCTTAAGTCAAACTCAAGTCAATACTTTCCCCTATGAGTTCAGTATGTCTTTAACAGAGATATTATCATTTAAACTTGTCAGGATTGACGAGGTCAGAGTTCTCTCAATCCCTCGGCCCGTGTGGACATTGGTGGATAATGTGTA
>JAQQAE010011285.1:0-13689 GCA_029823295.1 Pseudamia nigra | reverse complement strand
GGGGTCCAGTAGTCCTATGTGTGCTACTACAATGACTGTACAAGCTGTACGTATGAGTTCAGGGTGAGGAATCAGTAGGATAAGCTTCTCGTTCAGTCGTTGATGATTTCACTCAGTCTCGCCCAGTTGGTGATTTTTAAAACTGTGGCAATGTTCGTTCATTCTGCTACGTTCTGTCGCACACATTGACCTATTCCTCTATCATACATCACAAATAACTATCGCCTCCCGAGACTCCTACTGAATTAAGGCTGAATGAATAAAAATAATAACTAGAAAATGTGCAATCCCTGAGGGGATTGCGTGGGATCGCTGAGTCAAAATAGCTGAACGTGCTGGAAAAATGCGAGAGTTAAATGAACTACTCAGTGGAGTATTAATCAAAGGATCAAAGCACTGTCATCGCCATGGTAACCAGACATTCCGTTACAGTTCTCCATTCATTTCCTAAGAGAAAAAAAATTGTGAAAAAAGCCTAATATTTTCAAAATGATAAAGGTTAGAATTACGAAAAATAATATCAGCGATGTCCTGAATAAGATGAACAATGTGAAGTTTGAATGGTTTGAATCGGACAAAAAATGTAGGAGGAGTTACATGACAAAGACAACGAAGAAGAAGAATATTAAAGATTGATGACAACAATAGATGGATCGATGCCTGACTCAGCAATCCCACCAATTACAAGCATTATAAATAACACCTCTCCTATAATTAAAGGTCTAGTTGACAGTATTGGGGATTTAGCTGTTAGCTCGTGGTTTATCGTGGTCCATGGTCTGTTTGTACAGGTGACCTGTCCATCAACACTGTTTACAACCTCATGTTCTGACGGACAGAGGTGAAATCTGTCGTAGCGGTAACTAGCATCTGTAGCTGAGAGACAGTCTGCATTTCAGATTCAACAGGTGAGAAAAGAACGGACGTATTAGATCAGGGGTCGGGAACCGACAGAGCCATGAAAGCCACATATTTTTAAATATATTTCCGTGAGAGCCATATAATATTTTTAACACTAAATACAACTAAATGTGTGAATTTTTAAGTAAAGCCTACAATTTAAGAGTATTGTGGCGCTGGGCGGCCATGTGGAGTAAAAACGGCGAGGAAACAGCTGTGGCTGTGATTTTGGAGTCAAAAGATCAAAGGTCAAGGTCACAGGGTCCTAAAGCTCTAATGCAAAGACAAATTAAGCTATGTTCACTAAGCTTGGCATACAGGTTGACTTGGAGTGAGCACCTATGGTGATGATTTTATGATTATGGAAAAAAGGTCAACGATTCACAGGGTCATAAAAATTCTAACTGTAAAAACAAATAAAGTTAGGTGGCTATAGCTTTAGATACAAAGGTCAAAGGTCAAAGTCACAGGGTCATAAAAACTCAAAATCAGTTTTGGCGTACAGTGACTTTATTATCATAGCTGGGGCCAACAAAGGTGAATGCATTGGGAGCAGAGTGGGTTTGCATCTCTGTTGAATGCAATTCTAGTTGTCATTCTGATCACACTTCAGACAGTGCATATTCATACAAAAACAGAATGTGAAAAGGTTACACTATCATGGGACATCTATTTGTCATCCATCAGAGTCCATTTATCAGAGCCAAGAAGAGAAGAAATAAACCTAAGTGAACAAAATGAGCTATAATATGACTAAAAGTGAACTAAATAATCATAAGAATAACAAAAATGCACAAATGAGCAAAATAAGTAGTACAGTACATTGAAATTAACCAAAGTGAACAGAATTGTCTATAAAATGAAAAAAATGCACAATAATGACAAAAAGAAGAAAAATCTAGACAAATGAAACTAAGTAAAAATGCAACACTAATGAAGAAAAGAATGAGCAAAATTTTTGGGAATGAACCGAAATGAAAATCAAAGAAAGTTAACAAAATAATCAAAGAATGAAAAAAATGAAGAAATAAGTCAACAAAACAAATAAAAACAACGTGTTCCGCAATTAGCTTTGAGTTCCGACACTACGGTCTGAAGGGGCCTTTATGGAACAAACAAAAAAATTCAATGAATGCAGAAAACAATTTGCATTTAAATCAGCAGTGTAAATCATTATTTGAAGACCCTAAAAAACAGTTGGCTGGAGGCAAAGTGGCACCGATCCACCATCTACAGGCAGATTTGACCAAAATATGTTTGTTGTGGTCTTACCAATGATGGGCTGGCTTTGTGGTTACTCAGATACAGTAGTAGAGAAGGGTCGTAGACTGGGGACTGGGGACACATTTTTAGTCGGGCATCTCTGGATCCTTCTGGTAGTGAATAAAGTGAACAAAGTAAGTAATAAAACGGAAGAAAAATACAACCAAATAAGTCTCAGAATGAACAACAATGCTATGAAATACTAAAAATAGTGTTAAATATCCATAAACTGAACAGAAATGGACAAGCCCAAGGGTATGAAGTAACATTTTCAAAAATGAACAAAGTGAACAATTAAATGGTCAAAATTGAAAAAACAAAACAATGTCCAAAATGAACAAAAATGAAGAAAATTAAGGAAATGAACAAAAATTAAAGCGGTTATTTAGGTAAAACATTAATTTTACTATAAATTGCATGTAAACTTACTGAAAAAGTTGAGCCAAAACGTATAAAATTTACAGTATATAGAAACAGAATGTGATTATTTGTCAAAGAAATTAAAACTAATATTTAATTGAAAATAGACAAAGACAATACATCAACTGTTGAATGTGACGCTAGTAACATGTTTTAAAAAAATAAATGGGTCAGAGTCATGCCCTTTTAACAATTGAAAAGACCAAATTTATTTTAAAAATGGTATGCGTTCTCATTTTTGCCTGATAGGATTTCAGCTGCTCACTGGTTCTGGTTTGGTTGAATCAAAACATTTTCAGTAGGTGACAAACTAGAACTATAGGCAGGTCAGTTTAGTACCAGGACTCTATAGCCATGCTGCTGGAATACTGTACGTGTCCTTGAAAAAGATGTCCACTTGGCAGCATGCTGTATGCTGCACCAAAATCTATACACACTCCACTCCATTTTTGGCCTAATTTGTGAAAAGCTTTTCTTAGTTAATAAAACTAGTTGTACAATAAATATGTGGTTGCCTTTATGAGCATTCCCAACATGTGGGATTTGGTCACACCCGACCGATTATTGTGAGTAGTCCTGCATCTCAAAACACACGTTTGTGGAAGAACTCACAATTCCTTTATTATAATAATGGATTGTATTTGTGTATCACTTTTCCGGACACCCAAGGACAGTTTCCATTAATTTCATTATTCATTCACTGCATAGTCACACTCTGGTGGTGGTAAACTACAGCTGCCCTGGGGCAGACCAACGGCTTCTCCGACCACCACCAAACATTCATTCATTCACATTTATACAAGACAAGATGGGTGAAGTGTCTTGCCCAAGGACACAAGCACAGGGTTCAAACTGCCAACCCTGTGCTTATTGGACAACATGCTCTACTATTATTAAATCCCTTAAGTATATTTCAATTCAATTCAATTTGATTGTATTTAAATATCATAATCCAAGATTATCTCTAAGCGCTTCACAATTCAAGGCAGAACAATATAAACCTCAGTGATGGCACGTTATGAAGACGCCACACTCATAAGATTTTATCTCAATATATACATGCAACAGCCAGGGTACAGTTACTCTATGAAAGCACTGCAGCCCAGTGAGGTCCAGGAAAATATGCATATACTGTATTTGTATGAAAGTTGGAGTAGTTAAGGAACATAATGAGTGGTTGGGACCTGGAAAATGTTGGGAAAAAAATTAGAAAATACCCACAAAGTGAACAAAAAACTGACAAAATACCAGAAAAGGAACAAAAAAAAAATGAACAAATGAGTGACACATAAATAAAAAGGAACCATGATTCATCTTGTGGGAAAGACAGCTGTAATACTTAAGAGGTATAAAACTGAGAACACCGTGAGAATGTCCTATTAATACTAAATTTACAGGTTCATATGTGTCTTTAATTAAAGTCACAGTGAGCCATAACCTTGGTGTCTGGGTTTTGTCGGGACACGCAGTCGATGAGTTCATTGCACCCTGGAGATGAGGTTAGCTGGTTGCAGAGTCCTGTTTACATTCTCCACGAGCATAACAAAAAATGATACACGCAGTGGTGGAGTTCAAAGGCAGGAAAACATGTTTGCCACACATACATGATGCCAAATCCAGTGATGGAGGACGGGAGCCCAAAGCTGGATCCGGGCTTTAAAGGTCTCATACTGTGGAAATACATCATTATATTAAGTCTGTGGTGTAACATGAACATGTTCCCTATTGCTAGTCCTGGGAAATCCTCACAACAAGATGGCAAAATGAAAACCACAAAACCAAGATGTTTTAAAAATTTACAACTTGTGACATCACAGGTCACACCATCAAAATTGTCGCAGCTTTATACATAATGGCACAAACCCCAAAAGGCAAACAGCCATAATTAAGAGTCTGGTTTAGGAGTATCTGTAGAAGTTCTTTATCACCGTTACGACCACCATGGGTAACGAGTGGACACGGAGAACAGCATGCGACAGTTTGTTTACGTTAGCTACATGCTCATGCTGCACATCTTCTTCTATTTTGGTGTATTTCTGTGGCAGCGTTACAGCGACACTACAGGCCCGGTATGTGCGTTTACCACAGAGGTTCTGTGCGGACACACGTTTTCTGAGACGATGCGCCATGTTTTGTTTTTGTTTTTTTGCCAGCATTGCTAACTGAGCTACCGAGGCTCCCAGAGATGATGCCGTCTGCGAACAGAAAGAAATAAAATGTATGTGTCAGAAAAAAAACTGAACCATTTCTGTAGCACAATTTATTATTTCTTTTTTTTTTTCTGTTGGTTAATTTGTTCATCTTTGCCCCCGTTTTGTTCATCTTGATTATTTCATTCGTATTTTATCGCTTTTGGACATTTTGTGTTGATTTTCCCCATTATTCATGTTCATTTTAAATAATTTAGTGGATAATTTTGTTCAGTTTTGGGACATTTGTTCATTATTTGGGTCATTTTTTTAAATATTTTGGTAGTTTTAATTCATTTTCATTTAGCAAAATGTATTATATATCATTTCTGTAATATTTTCCTGATTGTTTAGTGGATCCTTTTGTCTTAGTCTTGTTCATTGTTTTGCCTTCAGTTTGGTCATTTTCTTATTTTTGCTCGCTTTCTTAATTTTTTTGGATGTATTAATTGTTTTATCCATGTTTGATCATTTTATTAGTTGTATACAGTAGTTAGATCTGGTTCATGATCTTGATTATTTGATCCATTTTGTACATCATTGTCTTCAGTTTCTCTATTTTTTTGTAATTAGGTGCAATTTTTTGATTTAGTGCTTATTTTGTTCATTTTGATTGATTATAATATGTCACCTCCATCGGTGGTCGAAGCCACAGGAGCAAGTGGGGAGGGGCCGAAGAGCCACAAGTGGCTCTAGAGCCGCGTGTTGCACACCCCTGGTTTAAAGCCTGACCTATCAAAAAAAAAAAAAATTGCTGGAAAAATTCTAATTCTTTGAAACTGGGGTGTTTATTGGACCTTCAACCCAGTGAGAAAAAAAATCTAAGCAAAAATACTTTGTATAACTGAATTTTGTTTTGTATCATATTTGAGTCATCAGGCATTTGTTGTAACTTGTTGTTCACATTTTATTAATAAACAAACAAAAACATACAGATCATAGCGTAGCCTGTGTATCACTCCTTAGCTTTAAATGTCTTAAAAATGCACAACATAAAAAATATAACTGTTTAAACTGACCTTGGGGTTAGGATTGGGCTTAGTGGGATGCTGTTTCGATGACATCACTGAAGGTCCTCAGAGTCTTGCCTTAAGCACACTGAATTTATTTTATTGTATAGAACCAGTTTTCAAGGGGAAACATATTCTGCTGATGAATTAGAGATATAGAAAACATATCTATCAAGTATGATATTACCATTACATGGTTAAAAGGTACTACTTTAAAAAAAAGTAAAACAGGAACAATCTGTACGTCTTAACCTCTTAAGCGCTAGCGTATTAGTTATTTGATGTGGAAGTTGTATTTGTTGTGTGTAAATATGACTGATATGTGCTTGTAGCAGAGTTCCTCCTGTTTAATTTGATGCGCAATATGACTATATTTTTACTAGGGCTGTCAAAATTAACATGTTAAAGCGGATTCATTCGCATAATTAATTTGATTACAAAATTTGTCACAATTAACGTGATTAACGCACAATAACTCATTCATCAAGGAAAAAGTGATTTGACCCACCTCACTATCAACTTTTTTAGTATTTACAGCTTCAAAGTCAATCTAAATGTAAAAGTATGAGTCTTTGCACATTTTGAAACAAATTACATTAGTTACTGATGAAAACAATGAACCAAGTGTAAAAAAGCAAAAACATCTCAGCAGAGCATTACAGAGGTTCTGTTAAGTTCTACAAAGCAGGTGCAATTTACAAGTTTAAATTAGAAAAAACATACATTTTAATCTAAAACAAGTAATTTTAGTCGAGTGTTTTCTCCCACAAAATGAAAATCAACGAATGGGTATTAATTGTGATGAATCAAAATGAATCTGGTATGTACAGTATTATGGTTTTTGTTGCAGAGCAGCCACCCCAATAAAGGTACTCCGGGGTCCCACAATTGCCCCAAATTTGGGAACTATAGGGTTTGTTTTGTATTTAACCATAAAACTCAATTTGGATATATGATATTAGAAAGCAAAAAAAAAAAAAATGCGTGTGTGTGTCCTGAGATCCAACCCCCGCTGTGACAGAGCTGGTTTTGGTCTGCATCCAACCCAGTAATTTACAAAGCTGACATGAATCTAAACAACGAGTGCACACACGCAAACACACAGAGCAGAAAGGTGTGAAGAGACAGGTAAACACATAAAACAGCTTTACGATACCATTATACACATCCGGGGAGAAAAAAAAAAAAAAAAAAAACCAGATAACTGCTGCTACTGCAAATTCAAAACAGACGAGGAAACAGAATAAGAAACATTCCTTGCGTAGCTACGGGGACGTCAGACTCAAACTCGCAATAATACATAGATTTCATTACACTGTAATTAACAAAAACGAACCAATAAAAAGCACCGGTAGAATTCCAGTGAACATGCATGTTGGATGTATAAGCAGTAGACAACCGTCACTGTTTTACTGGTGCAAGTTAAAGGTCCCATACGTTGAAAATGCACCTTTATTTGTATGGAAGTGTAGATAAACTCTGTGGCGTAAAATAAGAGCTAAAAAAATGTGAACTCTGTGAGTGTTGTCAGAAAACCATGTGACAAGGTAGGCAACAGTAAAAATAAACCATTTTGATTTTTTTTTTTTTACGATCATAAGTCATAATCAGAGTCAAATTAAATTGCATCAATCCTGCCCTCATGAGCCAGGAAAATTATAATTTTTTCCAATTTGATTTCAAACAAAACAACAACAAAGCCAATCATTTACAAGCTAAAATTATACCCACCCCCGTCAGCAAGTGCTAGTGATCCTGACATTAAAGTGCATCACACTGGCTTCACAATAGCCTTGTGTCAGAATATGATCCCGCGTCAGTTTTGTTGGGGCCACTCCGAGCATTTTCAGTTATGACCCATCAAAATGAAATGTGAGGTAAAGTCAGCAAGGGAAAACCAAAGCAACACATTTCACTTTGCCCTTACAGAAGTCTTTAATAGACACATATACGTAAACACTGTGGATATAACTTTAAGTGTTATGATATGAAACATTTAACATGGTCCATTGTGTTACGTCTGATATCTTAGCACTTAAATGCGTTCGTCGGTGCACCCTGGCTCTGTTTATTAAGCCCTGCTGGAACGGTGTTGACAAAATAAAATGTGTTGATTCTCTTTCTCTGTTTAATTGTTACACACACTTGGATTTCACTGTGACATATCATACGGCTCAACAGAAAACACTGATTGGTCGGCCTGATGGGAAGGTCATTTCCAAAGCGACCTATATTTGGCTACTCTAGGCATAAAATAAATCAGCTTTCATGAAGTCAGGAATATTAGCTGGTTGCTCACAGGGGCAGAGATGATTTTAACATTAGAATTTAATCTTTAAAATCTAGAATTGGCCCAGTGAGGCAGGACTAATTCTTGGTTATGACTTGTGATGTTACAAATGAGAAAAAGTGAAAACAGCTTGTTTTTTGTGTTGACCGTGCTACTTGTGTGGATTTCTAAGAACTGGGTTCACATTTTTAGAGCTTTTATTTTATAGCACAGTGTTTCTATAAACCATCCATCTATCCATCCGTCCGTCTTCTACTGCATCCCCGTAGGGTCGGGTTGCACAGGCAGCAGCTTGAGCAGGGAAGCCCAGACTTCTGTCTCCCCAGCTGCTTTGTCCAACTCTTCTGGGGGGATTCCAAGGTGTTCCCAAGCCAGCCGAGAGACGTAATCCCTCCAGCGTGTCCTGAATCTTCCCCTGGGCCTCCTCCTAGTGGGACATCGCCAGGGAGGCATCCAAACCAGATGCCCCAGCTACCTCAGCTGGCTCCTGGCTCTACTCTGAGCCTTTCCCAGATGACTGAGCTTCTCAAACTATCTCTGAGGGACAACCCACTCACTCTAAGGAGGAAACTTAGCAGTGATTTTTTTTCCCTACCACGCAAACATTGGTGAGTCACTTTTTCTAACTGGCTTTGTTTATGACATTACAATCACAAAAGGCCGGTGTCTAATGAACCTGCCGTAGGTCAGCGGCAGACCCACATACACAGCTGTGCCTCTATTTTATTTTAAGAGTCAGTCTGAAAATATAGCATATAAATGAGCTACAGTCCAACAGACACAAGGCTGTATTTGCTTTGCATTATAAACTGGTGGTCAGGTTAAAGTGGACTGGTACTCAAGTACAAGTATTGTTACTTTGTGCTTCTAGTAACTCCAGTAGAAGTACTCATAACAATCAGCACTTGAGCTAAGACTGAAAAAGTAACTCCTCATTAATTACAGCCTCATACAGTGGCTTTGACCAGGCTATTTATCCCGGAGGTAAAAACAATATAAAGTGCACATAATAATAATCACCCAAGTGACAGATCCAGATGAAAGTAAAAATGCTTTTACTGTGAAAACGTCAAGAAAAAAGCTCAAGATTTGCTTATTGCTACATCTGATGCTTATTGTGTTCATTTTTGCTCATCTGCTTGATCATTTTGGTAATTTTGTTTGTTTTGTTCACTTTTTCTGAACGTATTTGATCATTTTATACATTTTGTGGATTTTTTTTGTTCACGTTTGTTGGTTATATTGTCCATTTTTTAAATTTCTTACTCATTTAGTTGCTTATTGTGCTGTACATTTGCTTATTTTATTCATTTTTAATTGATTTGATTATCTTGAAAATTTTTTGCTCATGTTATTGCTTATTTTGTGTTTTCAGTTTTGTTCACTTTAGCTCTTTTTTTGCTTACTTTGTTCATTTTTGTTAATTTGTTGCTTTTCATCTGTACGGGTTGTATTATTCTTTCACTTACTTTGTGGTTCATTTTGCTCATTTTTTTTCCTTTTTTGTTCACTTTAACTTGTTTAATTTATTCTGTTTATTTTTTCTAATTTAATTCATTACCTGTGCTAATGTTTTTATTCTATAATTTTATATATTTTACACATTTTGTTGTTTATTTCGTTTATTTGTTTTGTTCACTTTTGTTGGTTATGCTGTAAATTTTTGGTCACTTCTTACTCATTTCATTGCTTCTTATGCTTTACTTTTGCTTATTTTATTCATTTTTGTTAATTTATTTGATTATCTTAAGCATTTTTGCTCATGTTATTGGTTATTTTGTCATTTTTTGTTCAACTTGATTGCCTGTATTTTTCATTTTTATGAAAAATATTTTTATTTTAGTTCATTATTTTCTTAATTTTCTTCATCTGTATCTATTGTACTTTTCTTTTATTTACTTATTTTGCTCATTTTGTGGTTTTGTGGTTTTAGTTAATTCGTATTTAGTTGATTATTTTGTTCATTATTGCTTATCTAGTCAATCCTTTTGCTCTATTTTTTTTTACTTATTTTGTTAATTTTTATTGATCTTCACTATTTTTGCTAATTTTAATAACCACTTTGTTGCTCACATCCTTTATTTTTGTAAATTAACTTCACTACTTTGTTCACTTTTGCTCAATTTGTGTGTTTTCTGTTCATTTTTTGTCAGTTTACAGAATTTTTTTCAGTCATTTGTCATTCATTTCTGTACCTTTTGTGTTATTTTATAATTCACTTGACTGTGTCCCCCTCATTTTTCTTCATTTTTTTTGCCTCTTTTGTTCACTTTAACTTGTTTTTATTTTTTTTAAAGTAATTTCCTTGATCACTTTTGCTAATTTTTGCTCATATGCTGGCATAGTTTGTTCATTTTGTTAAATTTCCTTTATTATTTTTATTTTTTCTTGCTGGTTTTGGGTTGTCTGGCTGCTCACATACATACAGTATGATGGACTCGAGTGTTACCCACCTCTGACTAGAAACGTATGTGAAAAATTTTTCAGAGAAAGAATAGTCTGACAAGCTGATGTATTATGACACATATTTAACTCTTCACTAATTACAGCTTAGAAAAAGCAGACATCACCAGGTTTGGCCCAGACAGTTTCAGGGCTGACACTTTTTTGTGTCGTCAAGCACAATACAATTGAAACCATAAATCACTTTAGACCAAAGACAGTATTAATTACAGCTGTGGATATATGTTATGCTAGGAATTACAGGTGTGTAAATGCTCTGTAGACTGGTTATTTGACCTACTCGCTGGGAGTTTATCGCTCAGCTCCGAATAAAGCAATGAAACCCGGTGTCACGCTAACCTTCCTTTTTCCTTTCCACTGTGAACCCAGTGTAATCTTATACTTTTGCCGTTGTTTTTTTGACCTAATAACCTGTTTTCCAGCAAGCAGCGATGATTTGCTGCATACTCTGTTCTGGTTCTTTGGATTGTCTGTGTTCTATAACTTCTAGAACTTATATAACTTCTATAACTTTTTTAACTTACCGGTAAATAAATATAAATCAACAACATGCACTAAAATGTACAAAATACACAACAAAATGAGGTTAAATGGTTAAAAAAAGAATCATTAAGTAAATTAATACAAATGTACAATATAACCAACGAAACTGGAAAAAAAAACAACATGAGCAAAAATGAACAAAACAATCAAGTAAATTAACAAAGATGATCAAAAATAACCAATACAACTGAACACGTTTCAACAAGATGAGGAAAAATGATCAACTAAATGAATAAAATTGTACATTATAACCAAGAAAATTGATAAATCTCATTAAAAAAACAATAAACTGAACAAAAATTGATTGAACCAATTTCACATCGGTTACTCAGAATTTCATCACAAACTTTTTTACTCTCACTCATGTACTTATTTGTAGGAGTACTTCTACTTGAGTCGTTGGAATTATAAGGTAACAGTACAATTACTTGAGTGCTGATAATACTTACTCTACCCACCACTGGCGAAAGCATAAAACCTTAAAGAAAAAACCATTATGAGACAACAGTAAAATCAATCATCTTTACTGGTCATTAGTTTGCCATAAGAATCAGATTTAAACACATCCTTTCATAGCAGTGACAGGACAAAGCAGGACATGGAACTGAAATCAGCACTGGTCTTGGACGTGCTCCAGTTGACACACCTTCTGTCACACAAACCTGAAGCAAATCATGTATTAGTCATGGCAACCGCTGATTATAATTAATCACATCTGTCAACTTTAAGCCTGTCAGGTGGCATCTTCGCCTTTTCATATTGCGCTTCGAACGTGTTTCACAAAACTCGGACTGAGCAATATGTATTTTTGTTCATCAACTTTGGGTGTTTTGCTTTGTGATGATGATGTACTTGTCACTTTAACCACTTTAACACTGTAAAGTGGCGTACACACACTGGCCGCTTCATTAGGTACACCTCGCTAGTGCCGGACTAGACTTCGTAGCTGTCATCAGATGATCCACCGTGGTCATAAAGGGATGAACATGGCCAGCTGTAACACACATGTAGACTCTAGCATTTAAACATTGTATTGTTCAGACCAGTGGAGATTCTAGCGTCTGTTGGGGCCATAGGCAAAGATTCACAGATCCCCCACCCCACACACACCGGACCCTGCTTCCTGTCCACTCTTTTACGTCATCCATCCATCTTCTTCTTTGCCATCCTCCTGTCCTTGTTTTTTCTCGTCATCCCTCCAGAATGTGGGTGAATAGTTTATGGGCTCTGATAATGTGGCCAAGGTACTGTATCAGTATTTCCTCATGCTCACAGTTTCCACCGACTGGTACGGAGTGTCAGTTGGGTGGATTTTGAAATAGATCTATCCTTCCACAGGGTATTGAGTGAACTCAGGACCAATCGTGTGCCGCAGTCAGTCTTATCTCCAAACATCCATCCGCATTTTGATCTACTATTGAGCCAAGATATTTGAACTTCTCAACTTGCTCCAGTCTGACACTATGGCACTATATCTTCAGTTCTTCATTAAATCTGGTTGCTTTTGTCTTGTATTCATTTCCAGTTGATACTCTCTCACAGTTTTGTCAGTTTTATCCAGTAGAGCTTATACATTTCTTGGTGCATTTGCTATTAGTACAATGTTATCAGCATAATGAAAGTTGTTGATGTCTCCCAATCCACGGAAGAATATCTACTGACTGATCCACCTCCTCCGAGTAGTTGAATGTTAACATCAAGCCCTTGATATCACACCTCAGTTCCATGCACTTCCCACCTGTAAGTGCATATTTGAGTGATGCCAAGATGGTGACACCCTTAGGCTCCTTATCTCTGCTTCAAAACGTCTCTTCAGAAAGCCTATGGATGACGTCATGGAAGGTTAGTCCATCTTTTATATACAGTCTGTGTTTATTCTGTATTACCGGTTTGTGTCTTGTACATGCAAGGTAAGTCATTTTGCAATGTAGACAGGTGCTGAGACATTGATTTCAGTTACAATTTCATTAGGGTTAGGCATGAATCTGCGTGGATATGGGTAGGCAATATGGTCATCGTGAGGGTTGAACAAAAAAATGAAAAACAGGACTCAAATTCTGTTCTTTTCTATAAGGTTCCATGGGTTTGTTGCGCCTCCATAATCACCCCAGCCTCCTCCTTCTAATCATTACAGCCACTTAACAACATCTCCTGGCTGATATCATCATTTCCAGAGTCGGTAGAGATTTGCTCTTTGCATTTTACATTGTTGTAGGTAGGTGAACAGTGGAGGGAGGTGCACGCTGTGCATGAGGTAACTACAGCAAACCACACCAAGGTCTTTGACATAACAGTGGCATTTAGAGCACTAACAATAAGAACAGGCTGCAAGAAAAATAAGGTATTTTTAGATTTAAAAAATTGTTTATTATCACACATATTTATAAGACACTCAACACGCATTTATTTTTTTGTTTCAAACTGGCAAACAGATTCACAATTATATTTCTAATTACTATGCAGGAATATAGTGATTGAGGGAGTACATTGCTGTTCATCTGGGTCATTTTTCAAGTTTCCAGCTTTTTTAAAAGTCTAGACCAGGGGTCGGGAACCTATGGCTCGCGGGCCAGATGTGGCTCTTTTGATGACTGCATCTGGCTCGCACATA
>JAQQAE010011284.1:0-13690 GCA_029823295.1 Pseudamia nigra | reverse complement strand
CACCCTGGATGAGTCACCAGTTCATTGCAGGGCTGACACATAGAGACAGACAACCATTCACACTCACATTCATGCCTCTCAGGTAGCAACTCATGGTTTTTATAACTCAGTGAGTGTTCCGATCAAATAATTCTTTTTAATAAGGTTTTCAGGCAAATAGCAGCATGGATGTGTGCTCTGTTGCTCTTTCACAGCTTATCTGCATTTGCAATCAATAAGTTAAACTGACAGGCCGTCAAATTTGTTATGCAGGTTTGTCTTGTAGTTTACCATTTTGACATGTCTGTAAGCTAGTGTTTAACATTACCACACACATGAACCCTTGTGATTTGGCAGTTCTGCCTTTTTACCCAAATATGATTAATAAAAGCAACAGAACCAAAGGACAAGTCTATAAACATGCATCCTGAGCAGCAACAAATTCAAATAATCTTCAAAAACATATTTGGATTTTTTAGCTTAAGTTTTTTTTAAACATTTCGATTACCGGCATATACGGGTCTAGCTTTCAATTATGAGTGTCTCATAAGAGTCTTTATACCTGATAAAAGTATGCTGTTGCAGTTGAAAACAGGCCTTTTCCATTTTATATAGAATCATTAGTTGTAATTAAATCATGGCTTGGAAATAAAAATGAGGTTCAGTTTCAACATTAGTAATGATGCTTTGAACAATTAAGAGCATCTAAAACTGGATGTGCTTTCAAAATATCTTATTGAAGTTATTTTCCTTAAAGCCTGTGATATCATATCTGCAAAGAAATAATGAGTAGCAAGAAGACTAAATAGACTGGAAGGTCACATTCTAAAAATTCACTCTCGATTTACTCAATTCGTAGCTTCTGCCTCTCCAGTCCTCTCCTGCTCTCCCTGACTCTCCTCATCTCCACCACTTGGAAATTGGATGGTCTAATTTCTAGCCGCCCACTCTTGACTGCTGTGTCCAACAAGCTGAACACCACACTGTCAGCCTGTTGGACACAGCCTGTCAGTAGTATGTAACATTTATAAGTAGGAAAGCTTAATTTTTAGACCTGGAGGCAGACTTGCTTGGCTCTCGCTTCCACTGCTACTGCAGAGTCACCTTATGCTGAAAATGTGAAGTGTGAGGACTACGGAGGGGATGTCATTCAATATCTGGGGCTCCTGGGAGGGTCAGGGCTTTGATTTCTCTAAGGGAGTTCAGGTGGAAAAGGGGGGGGGAGTAAAAAATGCTGGGAGAAAAGAGTTTGAGTTTGGTCATAATGGCTGAGTCACCTCCATGCATACACATACTTAATATACTGTATGCAAAGTTTGAGCAGAGGCAGGAAACATTCAAAGTAAAAAAACACGATCAAAAAGCAACTTTAACTCCTTATCTAGTACTTGGAATGCTGTGTTCTTTTGCCGCCACGCATATCACCCGTTGTTTTGACCAAATAACTCAATATTTGTTTCATCAGTCCACAGCACTCTATTCTAAAATGAAGCTGGCTTGTCTAAATGTGCTTTTACATACTTCAAGTGACTATTTGTGGCACGTGTGCAGAAAAGGCTTCTTCCACATCATTCTCCTATACAGCTATTCCTTATGCAGAGTGCGCTGAATTGTTGAACAATGCACAGTGACTCTGCCTGCAGCAAGATGATGTTGTAGGTCTTTGGAGGTGGTCTGTGGGTTGTCATTGATTGTTCTCACCATCGCTCACCTTTGCATCTGATATTTTTCTTGGTCTTCCACTTCTGGTCTTAACAAGAACTGTGCCTGTGGTCTACCAGTTCCTCACAGTGGACACTGACAGTTGAAATTTCTGAGATAGCTTTTTGTAGTCTTCCCCTAAACCATAGTGTTGAACAATCTTTCTTTTCAGGTCATTTGAGAGTTGTTGTCACACTTCAGAGGAGAGTTAAAGAGAAGAACAATTTGAAGTTGGCTACCTTAAATACCTTTACTCATGACTGGATGCACCTGTCTATGAAGTTCAATGCTTAAGCTCACCAAACCAATTGTGTGTTCCAACTAATCAGTGCTAAGTAGTTACAGGTTTTCAAATCAACAAAATGACAAGGGTCCCCAAATTTATGCATCGGTCTAATTTTGTTTTGATACATATTGCACATTTTCTGTTCATCCAATAAACTTCATTTGACTGCTGAAATATTAGTGTCCCTCTGTTATTTGATAGATCAAAATGAAATTGCTGATCCCAACACCTACTGATTTATAAATGAATGATAGAAATTGTCAGGGGCGCCTAAACTTTTTAATACCACTGTAACTGGGTTTAAGTGATGAATAATAGTTTTCAACCACAAATTGAATAATCAATTATAGAAATTCTTGTAAAATATAAAATAATCAGAATTAAATTGTATAATGTGCTTCTGTCCATTGGACAACGGTCCCGGGCTGTGATGTTTTCTCCCACCTTGGTTAAAATTCCCTCGACCATTCGTGAAATTTTATCTTATCTGGAGTAAGAGTAAAAATAAGGGCAATTTGGTCATATATAGTTTTGTGCATGAGGCCCATTGTTTCATAAACATTTTTGAAAACAGAACATAACCCTGACTCGGTGGCTTTTTCACTTAGAACCCAACCATTCCCATTTACATGCATGTGTACACAAAAAGGGTTACTATGGTGACCATGCTGTCATATTCCAGCAATGAATTGAAGTGGCCAGTGTGGTATCATTCTAATGTGTTCAGAGACTCTTCTTGTTTTCTAATATTTGGATGATCTTCAGGATCAGGCTTAAGAGTGCCTCAATTTACTCAGTTAATACTTAATTTGGTCCCATTTGTGTTACATCTTTCCTCCTCCCTTTTCTAATATCCAATATCTTATATTTCCCATCTTCCTATCCGTGGGCTTTCTATTCCGCTGCTGTCGTTTTTCACTTACCATTTCCTCCACCCCTCTGCTTGCTCTCTCAATCAGTGAGGGATAGAAGAGCTCATTTAAGACTCTAATTCACAATTACATGGACAGGGGCTTAGGTTGACCCTGCAGACACTCGTGCACACACACACACACACACACTTCCTCTTTCTCCCACTTTAGCTCCAAATTTTACACACATTCCCACTCAGAGCATCCTGGCTACTGCTCCCCTGTGTGATTTTTTTTTTTTTTTATAGTGAAAGGTTAATTTGAGTGTAAGGAGCCCAAGGCACTGACTGGGAACAAGGGAATAGAGAGAGAGAAGGTGTAAGTGAAGGAACGAGAGGATGAGGAAGGAGTGCTAATTCAGTTCAAGAAAAGCAGCCACTTAAAGACGAGAGAGAGAGAGAGAGACAAAGACAGCAACAGACAGGAACGAGAGAGAGAGAGAGAATCGAGCACTAAGAAGTGATATTTAATTAGCCTTGGATGACTAGCTGACTTGCTAGAAAAAGGCCACTCTCCCTGCACTCGTCTCTCCTGTCAAGTACCCTGTTAGTGAAACCTCCTCGGAGACAGATGGAGGGGGAGGAGGGAAGGAGAGACCGAGAGCAACAGATGGCAAGATGGAGAATGAGACGAGTGTATGTGATTGAAACAGACAGAAAAAAGCTAATATGTAGATGTGTGGATGAGGGATTAGTTTGTAGCAATGTGGATGTGTCTCTTTGTCTTCTCATAGCAAACATAAACAAAGCCAAAAAACTCAAGGCACTTTGAGTGAATCTGTACTTAAGTAGAATTGAACTGGATTGAATTGAACCATGTAGAGATGATTATGAGGGTCACAATCTGTTAGAAGGAGGTGGCGGGGGGTTAGGACAGCACAACAAGAGTGCACAACTGACATAAAACAAGCAGAAGATGAAACAAATGGTCTTCTGTGTCATGTTGGAAACATGGCTCAAACACCTGGGGCGACTTTGGAAATATGTTGACAGTAGTGCTGGGTAATGTGCAGCACCAAGTCATTGTAGTCAGTGTATATAGTGTAATTAAACAATGTTAGCAGATGTTGCACTACTAAGGTGGTTGAATTTGATTTGTTGGTCAACAGCATGCTAGTGTCTATCCTCCTTCAGCCATGTAAATGACTCAATTCTGAGGCGACTCATGGATCAACTAAGCTTTGTTGTTTGCAGGTTTAGGGTGTTTCATACTTAAAGGTGCTAAGCTCAACAAACATGAGATGCTCTACAGATAACTATTCATGCATTGACTGGCAGCCTAAATATCCCCCAAAGCACATATGGGCTTCAAATAGAGTTCATCATTGCTTTTGTCTGCAATGAATGCAAACTATAAATAAGCAAGCAAGAAAGAAGAAAATACCACTCAGACGTCCTTCCTTCTGACCAATGGATTATAAGTATTCAATATTTTAATGTTCGTCTTGAAAAACAATTTTCCACTCATTAGGGTCCACCTGTCATAACACGCTGTGTTAAGACTACAGTCTCCAGAGAGATGCTTCAGAGGTGCCGTTTTAGGAAACACTGTCTTGTCATAATTGAAAACAGGAACAAATAACTGTCGTAACTGTATGTGTTGAAAGACTTTGGTATACAGAAGATGCATTCATATTATAGTATTTCATATAATTTGTGGTCAAGGCTCTAGTGAATTAAAAAGTGACATGCCTCAGTACCCCATGCACTGAGCTAAATCCACCTCATTTTGTACCAGTGATGAGTAACAAAGCTGATCCAAACCTGTCACCAGCAATAAGAGGAGGAGAGAAATGTAAACGGTGCATGTGGTTCATTTACTTTCATGTTAAGGTACTTTTTGGACATAAGAAAAGACATTTTGGAGGAGTAAAGCATGTAGCATTAGCCCAAACACTAAACCTGATGGTGCTGCTTCATTCCTGCTTCTAATTTTTATTATTTATCTATTTAATGGACTGGATTCACTACATGCATTCACAGGCTCTGATATTGCATTTCTTTTGTTCAGTGGAAATGTGACACCCAGAGATAAATGTTTGGTGTTGCTTATGACATGAAATTGCTCACACTAGCAAAATCCAGGTACATTATCTCCATCACACGATACACCTTTGCCATCAAATAACTCACTTTTTGAATCATTATTGAACCACTGGAAGAAATGTTTTTTCTGAATTTTTCTAGTGCCGATTTCTGCACCAGAAAAAATTTGGTGTCAGTGGTTGTGTTTGAGACATGTCTGTTCATGCAAATCAGTTAGTCATTAGCATTTTCACTGACGCTTTTATAAATGAGGATTTACTCTAACAATATGCAATTTGAATGATCATCTTGTATCAGCTTTTAATAGCATATCCACAGAAGATAAGTGGCATGTGTTCCAACAAAACCAGACATCCACTGTAACACAAAGAAGGCGACAACAACAGTGATTAACAGAAGAAGAAATAGTCGAGGAAAGACAGTCTATCACAAGATTGATCTGTTAATACTGCGTTCATTGCAAAGAGTCAGATTTGCTCTTTAAAAAGATATTGTGGCTGCAATCAGGTTGTATTTCGATTAGACTACCGGTCAGTGATGTCTTTTGTCATTAGGAATGGGAATTGACATGATTGATTCTGCATATCAGTCCAATTATCCCTTACTGATTTGGGATCAACAGTAAAATACTGTAATAACCAGTAGAGATTTATGTAGAACTTACAAAACATCATACACACTAACACATCTGTACATCTCTGCACCACTGTCACTCATCTTCACACTCTTTGCTTATTCTTATCATTTACTTGAGTTCATATTTGTATCTTGTGCTGAATCTGGCATCTTTCTTTCCTCTTTGTTGTGCCCCTGCAGCCAAAAGTGAGGATGGTTTATCTTTTTTGCTTTTTATAGACACTTGACCCTCTGTGGTGGTGCCGTGTTACAGTGAAAAGGAATAAAAGATGTGTACTTTTTCACTGAGCTTTTTTTTTCCTCTCTAAATTTTCACAAAAAGTTCCTTCTCTTGAGGGCCCAGCTCTCATGCACATCACTTCTACAACACCACAACTATCAATAAGAAATTGGTTGGAACTGTAGCCAAACTGTATTTGACCAGAGTGGAATAAGAGTTGATGACAAACATACGTATAATAAAGTAGATAATGTCAGACAAGGTGTTATGTTGTTGATCAACACCAGACTGTGGAACCACTTTATGAAGTGTAAAAACACAGAAATACCAGGTTTAGCGTGATTTGTAGAGATTCAGATGTGTGGATTACACAGGCAGACCAATATAGCACCGCTTTTCTTTAATCTGTCTCAAACAGTTGGGGTTCGTGGACAGGAGAGACAGAATGACAAACAACACAGACACTGGATGACACAGATAAACAGTCGGAGGATCCACGACCAGTAGCTGCACATCAAGAACATCTAGAGACCTACATGAAGGATAGGGTGAGGGAGAAAAATCACAACTACAGGAAAGACAAAGTTAGTAACACAGTATAGACATGGAAATAAATGCATGGAGGAAAAGAAAGGCAGAGGGAGAGACAAATCGCCGCGATTAAAAAAAAGTCTCCTCGTCGGGATGAAATTGTGTGCTCTGTGAGGGCTGCATTCAGCAATAACGCCACTGAGCTAGGAGGTGCTTTACATTAATCCTGGTTAATAAACACCATTAAGCATTGTGTTCTTCAACACAAGCAACCCTCTAGGAATTATATCCTCACCTCAACAGGAAATCTGCAACTGTGGTTTGCATATACAGTGGTACCTCGCACAACAAATTCAATCCGTTCCGGCATCACGTTCTGTATGCGAATTTTTCTTTATGCGAGGTACCACTGTATACTGTACATAATTGTCATTGTTTTTGGCCGTAGAATGTATGTATCCTTGACACAAGACGCACAGGAGGTGACGGTGAACTTCTCAAAGGAGTTCAGGCCTGAAAATTTTTACATGCTCAAAATAAAAACCCATGTTGCTCTACTGATGTGCACAGTTAGTGAAGGCTCCGTCACTGCTTGCTTGCTTTTATACTGTAATTGTTTGTGAATGAACTGCTACTGAGTGCCGCTGATACGTCAAGTAAACCCATATTCAAATGGAGTCTCTAATTAGCTGACAAAAGCAGTAGAAAACACACCCATCAAGATCAGACTCCACCTCTAATCATAAATCATTGCTTCTACTTCATATTCATTTAAATAAAGGAACTTGCATATATATCTACAACACAGGCCTGGTGAGCAAAGGTCTATGGATGACTCATAACGTTTTACATCGCCTCTAATGTCCTTTCTATTCATGCCAGAGCCAATTTGTCAATGTAGATGTCAGTTTTTTTTCTCACCGTGGGTTTGCAATTTGGAAATAAAATTTCCTTTCCTTTTGAGGACGTCACAAATGTCTAATGCTTTACAATTTTGGTAAGACAGCTGGTGAACTCCGCATCAGACATCAAAGTTAGAATATTTCAAGGTAGCATCAACTTGGCCCAAAGGAATAAAACATATTTCTCTACTTTTTCCATCAGGGAACCCATTCTTATTTCCTGACTCTTTGCCAAAGGCTGTTGAGACACTACAAGATTTCCTAGCAAATTTTTTTATCAGATTTTGATAATGTACTGTACCATATCAAATACATAACCACAGATTTGTCTCTCGGCAGTAAACACATCAACAGTAACCTCTTCACTGCTGAAATGTTACTGATGTCAGGATGTCTGTTTTTCTCCATCAGACCTCTATCTCCACTTCTCAGATGCTTAAAGTCACGTCATACTCACATTACACAGCTGGTTCAAGAAGCTCCTGCTGCATCGGCTGGCAGGTGGTACAGTATATCTAAAGCATGTTCCATGTAGCAGCCATTCAACTGAGCTGTGAAATGCTGAGACATTCAGCGTTGAAAACCTTCCTAGTACCAGGTGACATTTAGACATTTACAAGCCTCTGACAATAAGCTGCCCTATTGAAAATACACATAATATGATTCGGTTAGACATTATTATCCCAGAGGGTCAATTTGATTGTAAGGCAACACATCACAAACAACAAAACATGCAAAAAAAAATTAGATAATAACTACAACACAGCTTATTTCAAAATGTAAAAATAGCCAGGGGAACAAAAGTTCTTAAATATTTGTTTGATTTGGCCTCAATGTGAAAGGTGTACCTCTTTACTGATGGGAAAAGTCAAAACTATATGAGGAGGAGATTGAAGCTTCCATAAAATGGTCGTTTGAGGTGTGGCTGTTCAATAATGACCCACACAGTTTTATCCTCATTAACACAGACTATTATATATTAAAGGTTATATATTCACACTCAACTGCTGTAAGTTTCCAATAAATTACATCTTCAGTTCATTACTAGCTTTAATTGAAGTGCATGTGTTTTTGCTAAGACGTTGGAAAATGATTAGCTTAAAAGTTGAGTATTAACTACCAAGCAAACCTTTTTGTCCATTAACTGAGGTGTATGTGGAACACTGCCGGTCACATGCACATGTGAAGGCAGAAAGGATGTCCAAGACAAACGTTCTGGACGCACATGCATGTCAAATACTTCTGAAAACATTCAACAAATCAATTCAAAATTTGAAAAGATCAAATCACAGTGCATGATCACCCTCACTATTCACCCGATCAGGATGAGAATAGTCTGCGGATCCGCAGATTTGGGCTTAAATTATGAAGACACAAGATTAGTCTTAATCTGTGGTGAAAATCTGAAGGGGTTACGAAGGGTAGGGGGATTGTGGGTAATAGGCGAGCCGTGGTCTGGGTCAGAAATGACATACCAAGGAGTTTTATTCAGTTTTGATGGCGATCACATTTTCACCGGCGACTCTTTTCTGACAGTGTTTCTACAAAAGGGACATCCTACCTGTCTGATTGGTCAGTACTCTTCTCCTTTGTGGTTGTGAATTGTTGGATTTAGGCATGAGGACTGAGACTGAGCAACTTGAGGGCAAGAATATCATCCAATCACAGGCACCGTAGGGTGTTCCCTCACTGAATGGAGTAGTCTAAAACCACATTCTGAGCGAAAACAAGTTGCTCTGTTGTGGAAGCGGCAGTGACAGGGAGAGAGAAATGTAAAGAAGTGAGAAGACGAGGGAGACAAATGGTGAAATTGTCAGTCATCATGCCATGACCTTATTGACACTGAAAACTGGACTTTTTTTAATCCGGAATGGCCCGAGGCGTTTCATCAAGTTTGAAAAACTTCAAATAAGGAATAAATAAAGCAGGTATGGAACTGTTTATTAAGGTAGTGCTATTTTATTACTGATCATCAGTCTAGATCATTTCTGAGGCAATTGAGGTGAGTGTAATTTATAGTTATATTTTGATATGATTTATCATTGTAATTCAAGAGACAGAACAAGAAAATAATTAAAGGAAAAGACAGAAGAACCTTTTCCCCAAGCACGTGAAGATGCCTTCAAGTAATTACAGACAGATTTAGGTATTTAACAAATATCAGTGATAATTTTACTGTGTGTGCTGATGTACTGATTCACAGAATTGATAAGAGTTAGCAAAATTAAGAAAATTACCCCCCCCCCCCTCCCGAGGGTTCCCTGTGGGCCCATCCCATCACCTGCCATCTGTGAGATGTTCCTCTTTATTTTCCTCTTCCTGTTCCCATTCCTGAACTCATCTAGCGCTGTGTGACTTTACTTTTCCTTAGAGAACCTCAGTGTTTGGAAGGGGGCAGTGTGGGATCGCTATAGCAGGACCTCAGAGTTTGTGTTCTCAGCCATGGAAGATCTTGTTCAGGTCTTGTTTCATGAGTATTTCTCTTTGCCTTTTATTTTCACCTGTCCCAAACCTTAGTCCTTACCCTTTTTCCAAAGCCCAACCAACACCGGGTACATTGAAATGCTCAGTGTGCAATGAATTGGGTGTGAGAATTGATCTGATCTAAGTGAAGTCTTGTCATTGAAATATGAACATTTGTAATTAAGTAGATACAGGATATACAGTATATTGCCAACTTCTGGAAATACAACATAACTTATTTTTTTCACTCCAAACCTGTTTATAGAACATACTACTTTTCAAATATTCACAGAAAATGTAAGCTTTTATGCAAACATGGCAGTTGTTGAGAATAAACTTGATTCATAGTGTTCCTACGACCAAGACAGATAATCAGACACTGCAATTAAAACCCACCTGTCCTGATTTAAACACCCCTGTAGCAAAGACAGATGTGAACATAAATGAATACTACTTCAATATTTACACATTTAATGGAATGTACAGATACATTTGAATAATTACCCCAGGCATAATATGCTTCCACAACATCTGCAGCCCAGCCTTCTAGAAATTCTATTCATATGCCATACTCAAATATATATAGAAATTACAATTTGTAATGTAGCCTAAGCAACTTCCCTCTCCCCAGCCACGTCCCCCAGTTCCTCTGGGGAGACCCCCATGCATTCCCAGGGCAGGCGAGAGACATGGTCTCCCCAGCCTGTCCTGGTTCTGTCCATGGGCCTCCTCCCAGTTGGCAACTGGGAATTGGACCATCCAGGCCTCCCTTTCAGCTGCCGCCCAAACTACATAGCACCAGACCCTTATGACCCTTCCTGCAGGTGGTGGGCCCACAAGAAGTCGGAGCTATGTTCCTTTTTCGCCTGCTGCCGTAGCCCTACCCCAGACCTGACTCCAGAGTTACTCATCCCATACTGGGTGGGGTACTCTGGTTCCTGACTTTTTTCATCATAAGGGTCTTCTCAATCACTATTAAGGCCCATTTATACTCCACACGAGTGCGTTGTGCATCAAACATTATCAAATGTCACTGGCATTTATACTCCAATGCGTACCTTACGTTGGCGTGGATGTACACAAAACATCCGCTAGCAGGCAGTGTCAAGTTCAGACTGTCCTCCCATGCAGTTACATTGGATTTCTGTCCAAAAATACTAAGAGAAAAATTTTTGCCATGAGTCATTATGCTTTCAAATAGTTTATTTGAAGTCTCCAATAAGTGATCTGGTCCATCTTTAAATTTGTGCTCCACTATTAAGATATTTCGGCAAATAATCCAACATATCACTGCCATGCTGGGGTTTGATTACATGTCGGTATAGTAACTAGTGTCGCTGGTGAAGTCGGACCGAGTTGGACCTTTTTGTATAATCTGTTTATTCAATATGTTCATAGTTTTACCTGAGATACACTCGACTGCAGTTTTGGATATGTGTTTACACTAACAAAACTGTAATATGACTTTGTTTAACACTGCTTGGTGAAGTTTTAGCGTGTCTGTAGGCTAGCAGTTAGTTAGCTTTCCCTACGCACTGCTGGCACTGCCACCGTTCGTTTAAATATGGTTGCGTGGTTTTTGGCTCCAAGATGTCACTACTATGCAGTCTATGGCACAGACAGTCCTCAAAAAGCTGAGCCATTTCAGTTAATATTTCAGTCTTTATGTTGCGTTTTTTTCTTTTTCTTCTACTATTCTTTTGCCACATGAGCTGTACTGCGCTACAGTGCTCCCACAATTTCCGGTGGCACTGCACCATTTTCTACAGTAAATTGAGGACCGATCCATAAGCCCCTCAAAAACCTACCAAACTTGTAACGTAATGCATGCTGAGACCAGAGGGAACACCCCCCCCCGCATGAGTATGCAGACTTAGCATACAGCATAAATGGGCCTTACGTCTAACCTGTCACCTCGGACCAATTTGCCTTGGCACTGGCAGAATTTGGTTTGGTTGTAAAAATCAAACTCTCAGATCCTCTTCTCTGCAGCCACACCCTTTTCATCTTGTCTGTCTTGATAAATTGCAGCAGGATGGGAATGCACATCCACCAGGAAATGATAACTATCACTGGAGTACGGATTCAGAACTATCATCTAAAAGACAGCACTCCCTCACCCCCCTGGAAACACTTCAACTTTACTTCTCTATTTTATTTTGTTCCATCTTATTTTCTGTCTTTAAAACCCCTTTTAAAGCTCTTTTTTCTGCGATCTCTGTCGATACACATTTCTAACATTCACCAGCTAGAGGAAACACATGAGTGTTCACTCTCTCTTTTCCACTCTTGGGCCTAAAAGCCAATTTGGAGGTCTTGACATTCAGGCTATCGTAGATCCCTGGAGTTAAGCCAGTGAAATAAATGTTGAACCTTTCCTCTGTGAGTAAAAGTCTGGTGCTTAAGGTATGGCTTCAAGGACTGATAATGGGCTGCAGCTGTTTTTTTTTTTACATCAAGTCGAATAAAACCCTCTGGCTTTTGATTTCAGAGTACATTTTTGGATGTTGTGATGATAATGTTAGTAGCAGAACATTTTTAATACAGTGGTGCCTCGCTTTACGAAATTAATCTGTTCCGGCATGATGTTTGTAAGGCAATAATTACTTACAGCGGGATGGGTTTTCCCCATAGGAATATATGTAAATATAATAATAATCAAAAACTTCCACGTAAAGTATATATTACACACCCGTACGCGCACATTTCATTATTAGTTTATGAAAAGGAAGTTATGTTACCTTATTTTTCGGACCATAAGGCGCACTTAAAGTATTTTAATTTTCTCAAAAATTGACAGTCCGCCTTATAATCCGGTGTGCCTTATGTATGGATTAATTCTGTTTACTGACCTAGAAACAAGCTGCACTGCTTGATGGACTGAACATTACAGCCACCGTCGTCAGGAGCCTCGCGGAGTAATACCGGTACGTACCGGTACATCAAAAATGGCTCCTGTTAAGAGACATGCTTACAAAGTGAATTTCAAACTCAACGCTGGCAGGCAGTACAAATCGGAAATAGAGTAGCTGCGAGAAAATTGAACATTAATGAATCAATGGTACGGAAGTGGAGGAAGCAAGAAGACGCCCTGCACCAGGTAAAGAAGACAAAACTGAGTTTCCAAGGGAACAAAGCGAGATGGCCACAGTTGGAGGACAAAATAGAACAGTGGGTTATTGAACAGAGAACAGAGGTAGAAGTGTCTCTACTGTCTCTATTCGACTCAAAGCAACAGCGGTAGCACGCGACATGCAGATCAACGCCTTTCGAGGAGGTCCTTCTTGGTGCTTTGTTCTGTTTCATTTAATGTGCCTTATAATCCGGTGCGCCTTATGGATGGGAAAAAAATAGATTGTTTATTGATGGTGCGCCTTATGGTCCAAAAAATATGGTAATTCTATGAAAAGGAACGCATGACATTAGTTCTAAAAATGATTTAGAATGTCTTCTTACCTTGACTTATGACACGACTGATGCTGTGTGTCTCAGCTCACTGTGTGATACACGCATCTCGTGGGCTGAACACATTTTGTAGGCTTGTTTACCGATGTCTGAGGCTACTGTATTGTTGTTAGCACATTGCTAGGTGTGTAGCTGCTAATATTAGCTACAGTAGCTAGCGGGAATATCACAGTGACTTCCGGGTGGGCCAGAGTTCACTTCCGGGTTTATCTCTTTAGTAACACAATGTTTTTTGTGGTTGCCTGGACGCATCTTTCACCAAAATTTTTCGGACTGCAAATATTTCGTAGCAGGAAGCATTTGTACAGCAAGATACCACTGTACAACTAAAACCTTGTCAAAAATGTACTTCATTGTACTGTGTAGAGTTGATTAGCTTCTCCCCTCAATTTGAAGGAGTGCCGATCAGTGAAATCACCTGCTTTCGTAACTGGTTGGAGAGCAGTGACGTGCAGTCAGGGGAGGCAGGTGAGTCACGGCCTCACCTGTCATCATGGGAAGAAAAAAAAAGTAAAATAAAAAAATTAATTAAATGATTCTATTTACCCAGT
>JAQQAE010011283.1:0-13690 GCA_029823295.1 Pseudamia nigra | reverse complement strand
CTTCTCCCTTTCGAACACTGTATATTGTTACTTTATTGTATTTGTCATTTGTTTTGTTCTTGTTATACTTTTTTGCTTGAAATAAAGTACCTATCTATTATCTATCTATCTAAATACAAAAAACATTAACATTTCCCTTTGACAACAGGGTTAAACCATATAAACGTACATGAAATACGCCCTCTAGTGGACATGACATGAACATAGAAATTACACTAGGAATGAGAAAACTGACCAAACGCAGACATAAAAACAATGCGCATCACTCTTCATCTGCATCGCGATGCCACACAGACACTTGAATCTAACTTTGAAAAAAAAAATCATTACAGCAAGTGGCAGATTATTTTCTGACTGATTTCTTTGACCATTTACACATATGATGGTATGAATTTAAAGGGTGAGTTTACAAGTCCGTACAAGTTGCTGCTTGTTTTTTTTAATTATGAATGATAGGTTATTTATTATGAATGAATGTTTTGAAATTAACGCTGCCCTTCATGGCACTGTTGTCTCAGACTAATTTCCCTCTAGGACAAAAAAGTTTATCCTCACCCGTGAATTTCACCATTTGTGTGAGAAACTGAGTTTCTCGACTTATACAATTGTTCTAAGTCTTAAATTGACAAACATCGTAAATGTGTAAATGATGGCGGGATCAGAAGACCGTCCACCGCCCGCCGCTGACGGTAACGCAGGAAGTGGGCATGAGTTAGGCTTGGAACAGTACGTAGATTTCTCGTACATCTTCAGACCCTCAGACAGCCACGACCTCAGCTTACGTGGTTCATTCGTAAGGTTATAATAACAAAAATATGTTATTTTGTATTACTGAATTCCTTGCCTGGCTATACAGTTAAACTACAACCCCAGTTCCCAAAAAGTTGGGATGCAAATAAAATGTGAATAATATGTAACCTAATAAAATGAGAACGTCTGCCCATCGTTATTTTGAGATGGTCAAATGTGTCGCCAATCTGTGACAAACTGAGAAATGTTCTTCAACATAAAATTACAAAGGCTTTGAAGATCCCGCCATCTACAGTGTGTAATATCATCAGAAGATTCAGAGAATCGGGAGGAAGGTCGAAGGTCAAAACTGGATGCCTGTGACCTTCGCACCCTCAGGTGGCACTGCATTAAAAACTGGAAATCACAGCATAGGCTCAGGAGCACTTCCAGAAATCACTGTGCTGCGCAATCCACAAATACAAGTTAAAGCTGAATCCATATGTGAACAGCAGAAAGGCCACCGTCTTCTCTGGGCCAAAGCTCATTGAAAATCATCTGAGGCAAAATGGTCAAGTGAATTTTATGTTTTACATGTTATATGTTTTTTATTTTTAGTATTTGTCTACTTGTGCAGAAAATTGCATTGTTCCTACTTACGGTAACTCGTCGCGAAGTCGTGAACATGCACTTTGACCCACTGCCCTCACACATACTCACCGTTTACACTGTTGCATGTGCTGTACATACAATGTGCAAAATCACTGATTATGTAACAGGTCTGGAAACTTTGTGTCCAGGTCACGTCTTGAGGAACAAAAGAAGATCAAATGATTCACGAACCTGCACCAGGTTGATCCTGTTGGTTTGGTTTATCAGACCTAAAGCATTAAACCCAAAATGACTCGTACACGAGCAAATGTTGCAATATTGTGAATTGTTAAAGCTGTAAAGAAATGCAAAAATTGGCATGTAGTGGAATACAATCACGTCGGGCGTTTTATTTCAAATATTCACAGGAAATGTCACGTGCAGAATTATCCATACCAACTCTCCATCATTACGTAGAAGGTCTACACGTCGCTGCTCTTCTTCTCCAGAGGTTTCCACATCTCTCCGGTCGGCTCCTTGCCATCATAAGGGTCTTAATGCCTCTGCAGATTCTCAGTCAAATTTAAGTCTGCGTCTTTGCATCATTTTTGTTCACAGCGGATTCGATCTCACTGTTGCAGCCGGGTTTTCTTTACTCTCTGCAAATGCCGATGTAATATTGATCTTTTCTGGATTAAAAAGTACCTTCTCAAACAGTCATAACCACAGTTTCCCGTCACAAAGCAGCGGATAAAGCATTCCCTGTTTTCTTTTGTGGAATGGTTTTCTGTTGGACACGTGGGCATAAAAATACTCGCTGAGATGCAAATACCTGGACTGTGGACGGTTAGTGGAGCTGAGGTGGAGTGAATAAAAATATGAAGCCTCTGGACTAAACACAGCTGTCAATCAAAGTGCCTATGCCCTAAATTAATACCAGTTATTGAGTTATTGAGCGTCATAAACCCCCCCCCCCCCATACAGGGTTGGCAGAGCAAAACTGTCGTTTATTTTTGCTCTAGATGGGGATTGATTTGCTTCTGGATTCAATCCCCAGTGGACGCCGACAGTACTGCAGTGTATATTTATTTTAATGGCTCGATAATTGACAGCGCCCACACACACATACACAGACATTTTTCACCGGAGGAAACCTGCAGACGGGTCCGTGCTGACCTGAACTCAGAACCTTCCTGCTGTGAGGCACAAATGCTAACCACGGCTCCACCACACCACCCGTTTATGACATTTCTACATCTGACTCGTGGCTCAGTCGCGGAGGTTGCCACTTGGATATGCATCACTAACACAAAATGATCGCTGCTGTGACAAATTTAACCTCAATCTTTAAAAAAATGAAGTAGTAAAAGAGGTGAAAACCTTTTAGAGTCTTCAGCAGCTACTGAAAAGATCGTGGTGAGACAAAGTTCCGTAGAAGACTCCCGTTTGTAGCCTTCACAGCAGGGGTGCTCACACTTGCTGCCGGTGTTTAAACCAAATTTCCAGTCCAGTCGACAGAAGGAAAACCACACGCCTTGGACGCCGTGACCTGGACGACTGAGAACCTTCACAGACGTGAGCCAATAATGCACAACACAATTAACTCTGTGCGTTTATTGTCATTACCTGAGTTTACGCTGATGATTCGACTCGGAGCGATGCCTCGGTGGCGGCTTTCGCTTTTCAAGTATGTTGTTTACCACAACTGCTGACAATCGTGAAAAAAAGTTCATGATTTTTGTCTTCTTGCTTGGTCCAGCTCCCCCCACTCACTTTTATACCCTTCCTTAAGTTTTAAGAGAAAAAAAACGTTTTTCTGAGCATAGCTCGTTTGCGCATGCGCAGTGACCTAATTGTCAGAAAAAGTCAGATATCATTTGATCGGCTGTAAATCAATCAAGTGACGGGATCGATGATGGGCTGACGTCACGTAATCTACCGACACTACCGTCGCCATCGACGTAACGAGCACCGCTGCTTTACAGTGTCTCCACATCAAAATCATCATTTAACTTCATAAATGTCAAATATGCAAAGAGTGGTGTCATTATGTCAGGATTGAAAAACTGTCCGCTGTTTTTTTTTTCCGAAGTTAGGTCCCAAACTGGAACAAACTGATCGAAGTGGGAGGGGCAGGAGTCCCGCCCACTTCCTCCCCCTCTTCTGGGACCAACCTGCAGATTTAAAAAAGCAAAAACCTACGGTACATGCAACGGCGTGAGACACAATCCTTCAGCTGGTCTCGTACAAAAGTCGGACCCGTTTCTGGCTCTGCATGACCTCGACAAATTGAACCTCGTGTTTTGAGAATTAAATAGTGAAAGAGGTGAACGATGACATTATGTGTTTGAATCCCTGTGTATCTTTCTAATTTCTTATTCATATCTCAGCAGTTTTACAACAAACTGCCACTTTATGAGTTAAATTAACAAACCTAACATGTGCAAATGGCAGCATAATTCATTAAGTCTGTCTGCAATGCAGTGGTATTCCAACGTTCGGTCCCGTGGGTCCAAACCAGAGGGGGCAGCACCGAGTTCACGTGGAACACCTGAACGTTTCAGATGCACGATGTGTGTGTGCGAGCAGATGTGTGTCGTCCGTGGCGGCAGAAAACGCCCGGCGGAGGAAATCAGCGCCGTGAACGAGCGTCATCGAAAGAGCTGAGTCATGCATTATTAAAGCGGCGGCGACACCGAGCCCGTGTTGTGCCACGAATCACCGCCGACGTCAACGACCATCAAGGTCTGCAGAAGTAAAGACGGATTGGGAATTTCAAAATAAAACCTGGCTACTAAACAACAAAAAAATCATTATGAGCTAAAGTATCATCCATTTTTTTTTTGCTGTAAGTGAATCCACGTGTAGCAGCATTTTTATGGCTTTAGCTCTGTACAGGTAAACAATAAAAAAAAAATCAAAATACTGAAAAAACACAACGCTGAATTTCACATTATATCAGCATCAGTAGAATAGAATCTAAAAGGTAAAAAAAAAAAAATCAGAAAAAATAATAAAGAAAAAAATCCAAACAAATGATGTGAGCCAGAGCATTGTAACAATAACAGTGAGATTCAATTTGCACAAATGTGAATAAAGCTTAACAAAATAACCAAAATTATGAACAAGAATTGAACAAAATCACTCACAGCATGAACAACACCGATGGAAAAGATTAAGAAAATGAACTAATCTAACAACAAATGACCCAAATAATCAAAAAATATAAACCAGAAGTGAATAAAATGCTTGACAAAATAATCAAGATAATAAACAGTAAAACAAAGTAGAAAATGAACTGATTCGAGAAAACAATGAAACTGAACAGAAATGAACAAAAAATGATAACAATTACCAACAAAATGAAGAAAAATGACAACTTATTTTGGGCGTGAGCATTAGTTTCGAAAAGGCAGCACTAAAGTAAAAACAAAAGTCGATTTCTCACATCCTGACGTTGTAATTATAAGTTAAGCATCGTTATTATTCCTCTGTAACATGGAATCTATTGACAAAATGCTGTTTTTGAAGCGTGATACTTGAAAGTCAGTTATAAGAAATAACTATAATAACTGAGGTGTAAATACAATATGTTTTACTTGACACTTTTAGCGTTGTTCCTTTTTTCAGACATACGTAGGTTTATTTACCTTGACATGTTTCGACGACTTCCTGTTGTCGTCCTCAGAAGGTCACGTGACGTGTCTCGTTGGCTGTTTTACAGCGTTTTACCAGGCAGCAGAGGACGACGACGCCCCCTACTGTCTGATGCCTTGCTGAGGACAGCGTCCCAGGTGTGGGACAGGATGTGTGATCCCTCGTCCCTGTCGATGGTCCTCGGGTCACGGCGGCGGATCTCAATGGCCTCCTTCATCCAGCCGTGATATTTTGTTTCTTTCAGCAGGGATGACTTCCCCTTCATCAGACAGTAGGGGGCGGTGTCGTCCTCTGCTGCCTGGTAAAACGCTGTAAAACAGCCAACGAGACACGTCACAGTAACATCACGTGACCCTTCTGAGGACGACGACAGGAAGTTGTCGAAACATGTCAAGGTAAATAAACCTACGTCTGTCGACAAAAAGGTACAACACTAATAAAAGTATTAAGTTCGTTAAAGACAGTATGAACCTTTTCTACTTGATTGTATTTCTGTATATTCATACTCTCACTTGTTCAGTTGCTTGTTAACAGAAACATCTCATGAGCCAATCACATGAAGCCACTCGGTACAGAGTGATAGTGTGGGGGGGCCTTTTCTTTCACTTTGGGCCTTTGTACCAACGGGCATCATGAAAACATCACATACCTGACGGTGGTTTCTTGTATCTCCTGGTGTCTCCTTCCACCACCACAAAGCTCAGCTCGCCTCAAACCGGTTTCTCGGACATGGAAGTGAGTCGGCAGTACTCCGACGCCTCCACAGTCGCCGGATGTGAATCCGGTAGAACACCTCCGGGATGTGGCGTAACGGGCACCGTGGATGTGCAGCCACCGCGTGATGTTGTGACGTCAACACGGCCCGAAATCGGAGGAATGTTTCCAGCACCTTGTTGAATCTGTGGAATCTACGATATCGTACCCTTTCATTTTTCATCCATCCATCATCTTCGTGGTGGTGAGCAGACCCCGTGGCTGGAGGTCTGGCCCGCCGGCGTGCCCCTCGCCCAGGCCTGGCTCCAGGGCAGGCCTCTGGTTTTCTTCTTAATCATAAGGGTCCTCTGTCGCCTTGGGTGACCCCACCAGGGGTCTATTGCAACTGACAACATAGCTCCTAGGATCACTTAGCACACAAACCCGTCCACCACGATAAGGTGGCGGTTCCAGGTGGGGGCTCACATTTCTATCGTGTAAAATAAAGTCTTGTTTATTATATGAACCTTCCTATGAATATTTTGAAGCTCATCTGCTGCCTGAGGCAGACGTCAGCAGAGTGTTGAACAGAGGGAGGCAGTGCTCAACGACATTTACTCCGTCCGACAACTCTGAAAAAGATAAACAGATCTTTTCTGAAATCAACGTCTCCATGTGTATGACATCCATTCCATTCCGTTCCCTTCCATTCCGTTCCATTCCATTCCGTTCCCTTCCATTCCATCCCGTTCCATCCCGTTCCGTTCCATTCCCTTCCGTTCCATTCCGTTCCATTCCATTCCGTTCCGTTCCGTTCCATTCCCTTCTTTCCATTCCCTTCTGTTCCATTCCCTTCCGTTCCGTTCCGTTCCGTTCCATTCCCTTCCGTTCCATTCCGTTCCCTTCCATTCCATCCCGTTCCATCCCGTTCCGTTCCATTCCATTCCGTTCCCTTCCCTTCCGTTCCATTCCATTCCGTTCCGTTCCGTTCCATTCCCTTCTTTCCATTCCCTTCTTTCCATTCCCTTCTGTTCCATTCCGTTCCATTCCATTCCGTTCCATTCCATTCCCTTCCGTTCCGTTCCATTCCATTCCGTTCCCTTCCGTTCCATCCCGTTCCATCCCGTTCCGTTCCGTTGTCTGTTGAATTCCAACACAAGCCGCACCTCATTCTACTTAATGAGGCAGTGATTAACGATCACCTGAAATAAATCTAACTTAACGAGAAAACGTCAGTCGACCAAATAGTGACGACTGAACTCGTCATAGGCTAAAACACAAACATGTTGTTTAAAAGAAATAAATATGAACTTGTCTTTGCATTATTTGAATCTGAAAACACTTCTTTTTTCTTGATTGTGAATAAATGCTGTGAAGGACAATATTTTTATTTGGAATCTGGGAGAAATAAAACAAAAATGTTTACAGTGGAAATAATCAAGTGTTCAAACCAGTGTTCATTCATTTTGTTGCTTATTTTATTTTCTGTTCATATCTGGGAACCTTTCTGCTCATACTGTTTGTTTTACTGACTTTTTGTACAATTTCTTGATGATATTTTTCATTTTTGTGACATAATTTGATTATTTGTCTCCCCTTTGCTTATTTTGTTCATGTTGTTGCTTTTGGGATAATTTTGATTTTGTTTAATTTACTTTAATCGTTTTGATAATAATTTTGTTCAGTTGTTTTTTTCCAGTTATTTAATTGATTTTTTTTTGGTCATTTTTCCTTCCAACTCATCAAATGATCAAAATAATGGAGAAAATAAATAAAACGGTACAATAACACGAAAGAAAAATGAACAAAGTGGGCAAAAGAAAAGAAAAAAGTAAATATCACCAACACAACTTAAAAATCAATAAATATGCAAGAAAATGATAAAAAAAATAGCAAAACAGTCAAACACGTTGACAAATATGACAAAAAATTAACCAGTAAAACTGAAGAAACAACAACAAAATGCAAAGCAGGATGTCCAAAAATAATCAAAATAAGGAAGTTCATTAATAAAAATGCAATAAATGATAAAACAGTAACAAAAAATCAAACAAATTCACAAATATGACCAAAATAAACAGTAGCACTGAAAAACAGCAACAAGACCAAAAATAATCAAAATAATGAAGTAAATTAATAAAAGGGTACAATATAACCAATAAAACTAAACAAAAATGAACAAATTGAGCAAAAGTAAAGAAATGTAATTAAGAAAATGTATAAAAATCTACAGTGTAACAAACACAGCTGAGGAAAAAAAAATACTAATATGCCACAAAATATAAAAAAATAAAAACAATCAAATAAATTGACACGTATGATCAAAAATAACCAATAAAACTGAAGAAAATGCAAAAAATGTCCCAAACTAATCTAAACAATGAAGACAATTAATAAAACAGCACATTATAACCAACACAATTGAGAAAAAAATCAAAACAAAATGATAAAAATGTAACAAAACAATCAACCAAATTGACAAATATGATAAAAAATAACCAATAAAACTAAAGAAAAAGCAAAACAAAATAAAACTGTACCAAGAAAAAAAAATCAACATACGCAGGAAACTGAGAAAAAACAAAAACAAAAACAATGAAGCAAATATGATCAAAATGACCAATAATACTGTACAAAAATTAATGCAACATCTTCCACATGATTTTTTTGTTGTGATGAAACTATTTTCTACTCTTCATCAGGTACTTTTTTACGAGTACTTTTACTTTTCCTGTTTCCCTGGCGACGGTGAGTGAAGACGCCGTTTCACGCGTGCCACCGTCGCCCCCTGGTGGAAGGAAACGTGTAGCACAAACTCCACGTCCGTTTATTTCAAACAAAATCAGCCGCAAACGAGTCAAACACTGGACACTTTTCTACCTGTTACACAAAAACACACACACACACATGAAACATCACAACCTGAGTGAATATCACACAGCATCTTACACGACACTTACAGGGAAAAAAAAAACAAAAAAAATGTGTATTGCTGCAGGAGTTAAATACAAAAGAGTCATTTTCTGTCTTTCGCTACAACAAACACAATCATTTTTATAGATACAGTGTAATAAATACTGTATTATCACATATTTGGACCAAATAGTGACTGGACAGCATCGTTACTAACACATTTCACTACAAAATATCAACGGTGAACTCGTTATTTACTTTAGTGCATTGTTTACAGAACAGTTGAGAAGAAAATGAGCTGCAGATGTCGCTCCTCCACGGCTACCGACACACCACCGACACGCTACCGACAAAAAGTAAAAAAAAAAAAAGTAAAAAAAAAAACCTGTCTTTGAGACATTACGCAAAATTTTAAATTAAGTTTAGTTTTGACGCCGCTTCTCATTGTGATAATAACCATGGATTTACAAAACCACAATAAAAGCTCTAGACGACACTACGCATTTATATACACTTACAGATCAGGTAATTATGAAAACATAAAATCCAGAAGTTAGTCATTGTCACATGCAATGAAAAGCCAATTTTTTTAACCTACAATCCTTCATTCTAATAAAGTTGTGATGTCGTCCTTTTCAGCCTCTGGTCTTTTGAAAACCCTGAAGATATTTAATGTTCAAACTGATGCACCTTGTTGTTGTTTTTGCATATATTCACTTATTTTGAGCGAGAAAATACTGCAACAGTTTAAAGACGATGGTTCTCAACTTACGGGTTTCATCATCTACAGTCCACAATATCCTTAAAAGATCCGTAGAATCTGGAGAAATTTCTGAAAGTGCAGTCAGCGGCGACGTTGGATGCATGCATGTTGGAGTATGACCTTCGACCCCTCAGGCGGCACCGCGTGGAAAAACGTACGTCACTCCGATATTCTGACAACACAGTTTTCAGGATCGAAGCCCGATTATTCCAGCAGCGTGGCTTCGCGATGACCCGGGTACCAGACCGTCCCGCCTGCCGCCCACACCTGAAAACGTGCGACGCACGTTCAAAGGAACACAGTGGTAAGCATGACCCTGTCCCAGCTCTTCTGGAACATGTTGCAGGCATCAAATTCAAAACGACTGAATATTTGCAAAAAAAAAAAAAACAAAAAAACAATGAGGTTTATCAGCTTGACCATTAAATATCCCGTCTTTGTAGTTTATTCAATTGAATATAGTGTCCCAACTTCACTGGGACCGGGGATTTGTAAATATATTATTATAAACTACAAGTAGTAGAATTCATTAACATAAGATGTGTCGTATTTTTTTCCAGTGCAGAACTAGAAATCAGCAGGTATTTTAACTTTATAAATAACACTGAAATAAAGCACAAACAAAAGAAAATCTATAAAATTAATTAATATTAAACTGAATCCCACGCATCGTTTGTGCCTGGAAAAAAAAAAACAGAAGTCATTTTGTCACGTGTGCCCTTATGTTTGACGAGAAGAAGAATATACCTGTACATATAAACCCTTAAAAAGCGTTATTTGACCTTTAATGTGTGATACAAGCTGAAGCGAGGACCACCACCCATGTGACCCCAGCAACTAGACAGCACCAACAAACCACCGCACCCAAACATACTATACGTCTCACTTTTTGTCATCGTGTGGCTCGGGTTTGCGACGTACGTACGGTATTAAAACATTTAACGCGTTGGTTATTTTCACACTGAGATCACAGCGTCACGGCAACCGGGAGGCGGCGCCGTGCGACTTCTCATCGGACGGATCGACAAGGCAAACGAAACCATCCTGTCGGGATCAGAACGGCCGGAATGATCGCAAACGGAACTGATGCCGAGCGTGACGACGGCCACGCAGCGAGCTGATTTAAACACTCCCAAAATTCAAACCTTTGTAGATTTTAAATAAAAAATAAGTACAGTATTATAGAACTAAAGATCAAAACCTGTTTTTAGGCCCAAACATTTGTTTAAGAAACAAAAAAAAAAAAACAAACGCTTTCCTACAAAAAAAAACACGATTACCTTACAGAAACAACAAATTTAATTTCAACAATCAACCTACGAAGCTGGACACACAAGAAACCACCAATACTGACCCACACGTAAACACAGCTCCAAACACCGTGTTTATGGCTATTGTTGTTAGCTACGGCTAGCTGTGTTGTTAGCTGGCCCAACAGTATTTTTAGCTCACAATGGCTGCAGCTCCGGGTCCAGCGCTGTGGTGCTAGCTCTGGCTATGTTGTTCGCCGGCTCAACAGTGTTATTAGCTCTGGCTAACAACACAGCTGCACCGTTAACCGGAGCTAATAACACATACCGCTGCCGGATCCGGCGTTGTGTCCGGCTGGGTGACGCCCAGGCCACAGCCCTGTTGAGGAGCAGCTCTGTAGCAGCGACATCGAGCTACTTGTTGTTAGCATTCGGCCTATTACATCCGGCGGGAGCGTTCGCATGTTATTGTGTTGACTGTTTACATCTACGTGATAAAGTAGGTCACTTCCAAGTTTATCTCGTGTTACCGGAATTTTTCCCGTTAGAACAGATTTGTGTCACCCGGATTTTTTTTGTTCGTTAGCCGGAGTTCCACTGTGTTCAATGTCTGCTGTTTGGTTTTAAAGGGATGCACTGTTACTTCCAGAGGTGGTGAGTAATCAAGTATTCAGTACCTAAAGAAAAAATACTTGTGGGATTATTCGGTGACGTTTGTGGTGGAAACAGAACGAGGTACTGCACCTTTGGCTCCACAAGTCAATCGGTAGAAGCAATTTTTACATGTGCATTTAAAAGAAAACAGCATTTAAGCTCACATATTTTTGATTTTGGATCTGTGACTTCACTGATGACAATTATTGTGCAGTTACTTATAGGTACTTAGTTACATGTCGATAAATAACCTGCTCAAACGCAATATATCGGGTTGTAACAATGTCCATATTCTTCATCTGTATCGTAATGTGGATCCGAGGAAGAGAACGATCACAGATCCTAAAGAACACATTTTAAAACAATATTTTTCACAAATATGTTTCAAAGCCTTGTCCGTCGGACTCTCCTGTCGCCCCTGGAGGAGTGAAAATCTGCAGCTACAGTCAGTGTTTTAACCAAACTATCTATTTTTAAGAAGTGTTGATGATACAAATATTGCAACAACAGCATCAACCTAAACTGATTTTATGTGTGGACAAACACACACCAACACTCCACAACCCACAGAGAAAAGTCATTTTACTACCAATCAAATCCAGAAATGCAACAAAATAATGAAGCAAACAAAATAATGAAAAAAACCAGTGGCGCATTCCCACAATTAAACAAAAAAAAACATCATCAGGAACAATGAAGATAATCAACAAAATAAAAATTATTTCGGTAAATAAAACATTTAAAAAATGAAGAAAAATAAAGAAAACCAGTGAAGAAAACCAATTTAAAAAAGGAACAAAAATGTATTTTTATTTATATCACCTTTATTTTCAGAGGTTCGCCTTGCTGAGTCTTATTTCCAAGACAGAATAAAGAAAAATAATTAAGAAAAATATCCTCAAAGTGATCAACAATAATATAACTGATAATAAGAAAAACAATAAAATAATCAATATTAGAATAAAATAATAGGCTGGAATAAAAACTAAACAAAAATGAAGAAAAATGAACCAATTAATAAAAACAAAACCTCCCAGAAAAATAAACAAACTAATAATGAAAAATTTAAAAAATGAACAAAATAATAAAAAATTTAAAAAATGAATAAAATAGTTAGGAAGGTGAATAAAATATCCCCAAAGAAAACCAAAATTGAGAAGTGTTTTACATCTTAGTGACAGAAATGAACAAACTGAACAGAACAATGAACTAATTAACCAATAAAATATACAATATAACAAATACAATTTTAATAATGAACCAAATAAGTAAGAAAATTAATTAAAAAATCCCAAGACAGAACAAAAACAAGATAAAGTTAATATAAAAATGAAAGAAATGAATAAAATATGAAACAAAATGAACATAATCCACAGAAATGAAATGAAAAAAAAGAAAAAAAAAACAATAAGCAGAAAAACTGACAAAACATCCACTGAATTGGCCAGAAAATGACAAAAACGAACAAAAGTGAACCAAATAGTGCAAAAAAAAAAAAAAACCCGAAAAAATGTCTGATTAAATACAAAAAGTCGTTATGGTCCCTAACCTTCGTTTGGGAATGTCAGCATTAGATCGTCTCACCAACATGAAATGCATAAATGCTATAAAAAAGTTTTCTGTCTACGTTACTAGACATAAAGGCTACAAACAGCGTCTCCTCCATGTGTCCATGACAACATACAACGCAGACGTGATGCATCACAAAGATCCAGCTCCTCCATCGCTTGTGCATGACGTGCTGACGTTGGGGGTGTAAGTGTGGTTTCAGTCCAGCAGGGGGCACTGTTACCTGTCACATTCCATCAGAAATCCAGGGGCTGCTCACCATCTCTCCCAGGGTTTTCTTTTCTTTTCTTTTTTTTTTAAGATTCCTACATATTGCACAGTTGGATTCAGGAGACGTGTACAGAAGACGGGAAGTGGAACCGCTGTTCTGCTGCATTCAGGCGCTGTCAGTCACTCCTCACACTACAGATACTCCTCTTCTTTGACGTAGAGGATCTCATGAGCCGAGCTGGGAACCTGACACAGAGATAATGAAACAATGGACAGTCAGAGCCTGGAAGGAGCAGTGGATTCAAGTCCCCGGTAAATGACAGCTCGGCGCTGAAGTGACACCAATCAGTCTTATTTATGCAGCAAAGAAAGAGCCTTTATAGGAAGATCCAATGTGGAGAATTTCCACTTTAAAATGTCCAAAAACAACCAGTTTCATAGAATTATGTTGTTCCATTTCCGCTACAGTGGTACCTCGGACAAAGAGCTCTTCAGACAACGAGAAATTCGGACACCGAGGAAAAAAAACTGCAAAAAGACTTACCTCGGGCTTGCTCTCGGTGGTTCTGTTGGTTTACTGTCTGCATGAGATTTCAGCCTTGAATTGTGAAGCACCTAGAGATAATCGGCGATTATGATTGGCGCTATACAAATAAAGATT
>JAQQAE010011282.1:0-13691 GCA_029823295.1 Pseudamia nigra | reverse complement strand
AAAAGAAGTTTTTCCTTCCCCCTGTCGCCTTTGGCTTGCTCTCGGTGGTTCTGTTGTGCTTACTCTCCGTATAGTCATGAGGTCTCTGCCTTGAATTGTGAAGCGCTTCAAGATAATCGGCGATTATGATTGGCGCTATACAAATAAAGATTGAATTGAATTGAGTTTTTTGGTGTGGCGGTCTTTTAAGCTAAGGAATTTGTTGGTTGTAGTTTCCTAAGTCCTTGAGTATATTTTGTATATTAAGTTTTGGTTTTTTTTTTTTTCTTTTTTGTTGATGTTCTCATTGGAAGTTTATATATTTTTACCTAAGCTGGTGTATTTGTATCAGAAACATCTCTGCAGTTTCCTTGATAAGTAAGAAAGTTGACTCAAATACAAATCATATTGTTGCACACAGTAATTTTCTGATGATAACAAATCTGACACATTTAATTCTAATCCTGTCTACACTGGATGTTTCCAACTGCACAATAGTGGTTGGATATTTTGAAACGGGCCTTTTCCCCACATAAATACAGGCTGGTTTATGGACAAGTGATTCTGCTGTCCTTATTGTTATTTCTATGCATCTATTCCTGTAATGAAAGAGGGTCTGGCCCAAAATTTTTAATACCCTCAATTGGGGTGTGCATAAATATTAGTTATCTACTTTTCCAGGCAAAAAATTTCAGTGACTGTGAAAAGTAAACAGGTGTATTTCAAGGCAAAACATTCTTACAATGGCTCATCTGTGATGTAAGTTGAGTGGACAATCAAATGTTAGGATGTAAATAATCAAAAGGGTCGCAAAAAACATGTAAAAAGGCAAATTAACTGATGATTCTTTTTATTTTAAATAGCAATGTGTATCTAATGTAGTCCAGCTCTAACCTAATCTGATTGTGTGTTCTGTGAGAGACATTCATTCATAAAGACCTGGTCATGTGTGTGTGACATCATGGCTGTATCTCGTACTTGTGGAGTCTTGAACCAGGCTGCAGTCACACACATGCGCACTTTTAAAAACTGGCTGTGATGTAACCATGTGTGAGTACTCATAGTGTTGAAAGAGACAAAACACAAACTACTTGTGCCCATTATGACCATGTCTCGTGGGCTCCTGCGTCAGTCCAGACAGCTCTCAACACCACAGATCTATTCTGGTGTGTAGCTGTCGGTCTGATGCCCACAGTCTGTGTGTACATATTGCTTTACATAAGGAAAGGGGCTCCTTACAGGTCCAGGGTCATTTTCTCATGCCTCACTAAATGCACCTGCTTTTATCGCCTGCACTTCTAGGACGTTGCTCCATGCTGCATCTATTTTAGTGATCGGAGAATCATGCTCCTCTGTGGCAGGAAGGGATCAGTGATCAGTTGACAGGTCTTATCCCAAATCAAACCCAGTAGGAATGGTGATGGCCCAGCTGTCTTCTGACTCATATGTGTAAATACTGCTTGCGACTGGTTTCATGCCAAGCTTTTTAAAGGTTTCAAACCGTGCCTTGTGACTATATTAGGGCTGAACAATTACAGTATATAGAAACTGACTGTTTGCTTAGCTGTAGCTGATGTTCTGTTGTTTTAATAGGCACTCATCTGGTTTGAGGGAATTTCAAATTTATATTTTATATTTCAATTTTTGTATTAATATAGTATACTTGAGCTATCTTATAATTACTTTCTGTCTCAAATATTTTGTTACTCTCTTCACTATAACTCGTCTTGTATTCTGGTGTGGAGCAACTGTGACCAGGCAATTTCCCCTGGGATTAATAGAGTAATCTGATTCTGATTTTATTTAATTGTATCGAATTGAATAAACTATTGATTCCATTAAGGGAAATTCATTCCTTCTGCCATCAGCTGTGGTGTTGAACAGTCTGGTGGTGGTGGGGATGAAGGGTCTCCTATAACGATCAGTCCTTCAGGGTAGTGATGATAGTCGTCCACTGCAGTTGCTCCTTTGTTGGGACAGAATAACATGAAGATGATGGTCTGGGTTGTCCATGATGTCCTCCATCTTCTTCTGTGTGTACCTGTCCACCACAGCCTCCAGTGAGTGCAGGTTTTCTTCAACCACTGATTCCAGCCTTTTCAACCAGTCTGTCCAGGCATTTTACATCTTTGTCTGATGCTGCCTCCCCAGCAGACTGCAAAGTAAAAGGATGCACTTGCGACAACTGGTAAAATGTGCAGCATCCTAGGGTAGATGCCAAAGGACCTGAGCATCTGTAGGAAAAAAGGTGACGCTGTCCCTTTTGATAGGGTGGAGCTGTATTCTAGGACTATTGTTTTTTTAAGTCTGATGTATACAGTGTGAACAGGAAGGGAGCCAAAACAGTTCCCTGGGGAATGCCAGTGCTGCTCATTACTGTCTCAGAGACGCATGTCGTCAGCCTGACGAATTGTGTTCTTCCTGTCAGGTAATCTGTGATCCAGGAAGCAAAGAAGGGGTCCACCCCCATCCCTTTGAGCTTGTCTTTGAGTATGTGAGGTTGGATTGTATTAAACGCACTTGAAAAGTCAAAGAACATAATCCTCACATAAACACCAGCCCCATCCATATGTGACTGGCTCAATGCAGCATATAAAGGACCACATCATCCACTCCGATATGTTCTTTGTATGCAGACTGGAGGGGTCCAGTGCATGTTTGATATGGGATCTCAGTAGTCTCAGAACCAGCTTTTCCAGGGTCTTCATGATATGGGATGTGAGGGCCACCGGTCTGTAGTCGTTCAACTCAGCTGGACACTTAACTTTGGGCACTGGGACAATACATGATGTTTTCCACAGAGCTGGGACCCCTCCCCAGATGTAGACTCAGGTTAAAGGAGAGATTCATACTGTTGATCAGCACAGTCCTTGAGCAGTCTCGAACACACACCATCTGGACCAGGTGCTGTTCCAGATCTCAGTTTCCCCAGCTCCATCCTCACACCAGTTACACTGACGGACAGTGGAGGAGGTCCAGGGGAAGGAGGGGGATTTCTTACTGTGGAGGAGCAGTTGTCTTAAGATGCTGAAGTGGAGGTAGAGGGAGTGTTTGTACTGATTGTCACAGTGTCAAACCTGTTGCAAAACTGGTGAGTTGACTGGCTATCTGTCACCCACTGGAACCAGGGTATTCTTTTTGTATTCAGTGATGTCATTAAGTCCCTTCCACACCTCTCTGATGTTGTTACTCTTTAGTTTTCTCTTTAAGTTTTATTTGTAGTCCTGTTGGCCTCTTTAAGTCCCTTTCAGTTCCTGCTGCACTTTTGAGTTTTTCTTTGTCATCTATTTTGAAGGTCTCTTTTTGTTCTGATTTAGGATGCTTTTGATTTCACCGGTTATCCAGATTTTATTATTAGGGAAACATGTCACTCTTTTTGTAGGTGTAACAGTGTTGCAGCAGAAGTTGACACAGTCAGTAAAACAATGGACCATTTTGTCCATGTCCTTATTCTCTTCTGTGTACATCAGTACAGGCCAATCATTGCATTCAAAACATTCCTTTAGAGCCTCAATGGCCTCTGGGGTCCATTTCCTGATTTACGAAAAACTTCCGGTATGACATAACAGAGCAGCCATAGTGTTTAGAATGCAGTTTCTTCGGGTCACTTCTGACGTCCAGTTCAGTATTCTTCCATGTGGTTCTTAAAATGTTTTGCCGGAATCTGTGTTTTGTGTGGTGCTGTGGATGTCTCTGATGATCAGTATATATAGACACTAATGATGCTGTGATTGGATGCTGATATGTAGTCAAATGTAGTGGTATGTACATATAAAAAAAGTTTTAAGCACCTTGGTTTTTGCCTATTCTCAGTCTCTTAACAGGTGTTTAATGAACATAAACATGCTCAAAAATGAATAGACCATTTTATAAGCTGTTACATGACTTCTGGATGTGTGGACGTGTGCACCAACGCTGTGGCGGAAAGACAATAAAAATATATGAAAACAGATGACTGAACTGTGCAAAACAAGGAATCAAATTGTCTTGTGCGGTTGAACGTCAAAATCCGAATACAAATAAAGATAACTTTCAGTTTTATAGAATACTGCCTCGGTGTCATTTGAAGCAACACATGGACTTTAAATCAGGGGTCTCAAACTTGTGCCATCGAGAGCTGAGACCGCGCAGGTTTTCTATCCTCCCAGTCAGTAAAGCAGGTGATTTCACTGATCAGCAATCAGGGTGAGGAGCTAATCAGGAAAATCTGTTGGTTGGAGCCTGGTTGGGGAGAAAACCTGCAGGGTCTCAGCCCTCCATGGCACGGGTTTGAGACCCCGCTTTAAGTCATTAAACCGACAGACTCGACTGGACTCAGCTGTGCACACATGACAACTAGATGAATCGAAACACAACACATTTATCTATGTTTATAACGACAAAAGTCGTCTTTTATGCACAAGTCCTGCCTCACCCTGCCCCAGCTGTTCATGACCCGGGTTGTTGCCTTTCACACCACAATCAACCTGGGTCCAACCCGAGTCAGACCCATTTCTTGACCTGGGCTCCAAGCAGGGTGCATAATCACTACTGCATCAAAGCTTGTAGTAAGCTGGTGATGAGTTAATATAGAACTACTAGGCTGAAAATCCACATTCTGGGAGACGCCATATGTCTCCTACATAAAAATAAACCCACTGATGGAGTTAATGAGAAATTAACAACAGCAGTGGACTATGGCTCACTTAGCTGTTTCATATTGAACACAGTGACAGACCTTGGTATCATATAAAGTCAAACCAAACTGCTCAGAGACAGGTGTTTATCCGGAGTTTAATAAATAAGAGACATACGGTCAGGTAATGTCTGTGATGTGACGCGTATTTTACTCAGTGATTGAACTGAAGTTTAGCTTTTGAATCATGCATTTAAATGCTTGTAGAGCTGTCACTTTCTGACACCAGTTAAACCACACTGACTGCATCGTTAACACATGCAAATGGTCGATAAACTTGGTATGGGAGAGAACTTGCAAATATCCTGCTTTGGTTTCTTGTTTTTGTAAGACTACAAATAAACATACAGAAAACGTGCTCAGTATGTCCATTCCTGTGGCTCCAATGAAACATGGTTTATGCCACTAGGTCTCTGTCCCGAATAGTTTAAAACATTTTAAGTGCAAATGAAGGGAACACTTTATACTTCGCTGCGGACAAACATGTTTGTTCTTGTGTTCGGTGGCTCTGTTGTTGTTTATGGTCACTATCATTTGCTAAAATGGCAAAACCCAACGGTGTCAACCTTCTGCACAGTACTGTATATTTATGGGTAGGAAGCACTGAGGTATATCTTTATTGCAACACTGATGGCAATGTGAAGAGCAGGCTGTTTAACTGCACAGCCTCTATTCTTGGCTGCCGCCTCAGAGGGAATGTAAGCCTTTGGGAGTCATTGTAGCCACTGGATCACATAGAGGGTCAGTGTGTGGGGTCATGTTGTCATCACCCAGGCTGATCAGGTTACCACGATGGATATCCTTAGCAGTCAGATCAGTTACCAGAACAATCAGTGTTGACTGCGTGTTGTGGGTTTGGAGGATCAGAGGGAGGAGATTCTGCACTGGACTTGGTATGTTTTGGAAGGAGAGTGTCTTGTAAAGTGTGTGAAGTTGCAGTGGCACTTTGTGGTTGTGGTGCTCAGGCGACGAGTAATAAGGTGGGGTGTAGAACGGTCTGGAACTTGTTTGTGTGCTTTGGTGACGGCATGATTATGTGGCTGAACTCCGCAGATATTTAGTGGTTTAAGAATATTCAGGCTCTAAGTTTTAAATTCTTGCAAAATTGATTTTATAAATATTGCGCTTGGAATACTGTTACATTTGAATTTGTGAGGTCTGGTTTAGAAGGATATAACTGAAGAAAAGAACTCAAATATTCATAATTGCTTCATTAATCTGTAGTCCCCTAAAATGGGAATGATACTCATTTTAAAATGGAGCAGTGTGGATCAGAACAGACAAACCAAACCAAACCAAACATTTGACTCATTGCTTCACTTTTTTTCAAAGCGAGGGACATTCTGTTGCTTTCAATCTACAGCTTCACTATTTGCCACATTTTATACACAAAATCTTTATTTTCTTGTTTTTTTTTAATTTTTGTCAATGTTACTTAAGCTTGTGTGTGTGTGCAAAATTCAAGTATACACCGATACAAAGCCCAACCTTACACTTGGCAAAATGTCATTCTAATTACATTCCTACCTAAAACTGCTCTGCGGACTGCAAAGAATGTTTATATTTCCCTGCACTGCTTTAATAAGAAAAGATAATGTATTTTAAATATTTTCTCGTAAATGGTCTTCACAGGATTCCATTTAAATGTCTTCAACTTGTAGACACTTCGATATATGTGTGACATTTAAAAAGCTTCCTGTCTGTGTTATCTTGTGCAGACCAGCAGTTTCACAGCCAGCCATGAGGAGCCCTCCAGGCCTGGGTTGCTGAGCAGCTGAGGTCAGAGTTCAAACGCTTGCTGGAGCAGCCATGGCTGACCGAGAGGGGCTGGCTATCGCCCCAGGCCAGGTCTACATCGAAGTGGAGTACGACTATGAATACAAGGCCAAAGACAAGACGGTGACTATCCGGCAGGGAGAGTGCTACATGCTCGTGAAGAAGACCAATGAGGACTGGTGGCAGGTGAGGAAGGAGGAGGGCACTAAGGCCTTCTATGTTCCAGCTCAGTATGTCAGGGAGGTGCGTAGGGCACTCATGCCACCCCAGAAGCCCACAGTGAGGGCCAAGCCCACTGTTCTGGATATTTGCCGGGCGTCCAACGAGAACCTGAACAGGCCTCAACCGGAAATGACCAGCTTCGGGCGACCGTCACCTTCCTCCACCCCGTCGCCCTCCTCTGATCGTGTCACACCACCGGTCCTGCCCAAGGATGCTAATCAAAACCTCGGCAGCCCGCATCACTGCAAGGTGGTAGCCGAACTGCTGCTCCTCCACAATAATAACAACCATCACCATGGCAACAGCTACTCTTTGCCACGGACACGGGCAGATTCGCCTCCTCTCAGTGTTGGAAACCACCACAGCAAGGGTCAGGACAGTGACAAAATATCCCCTCCGAGTGAACTTCCGGGAGGACTCGATAAGCTCCGCAATGATTCCGAGTCTGGAGACGAACTAAGCAGCAGCTCCACAGAACACATGCAGGTAAGACCAATGGAAAACACCCGCCTGGTTCCATTTCTGTTAGGGCTGCACATTGCTGAAAAATACTGATATTGCAAAATATATTCAAGGATTAACCTCTGAAGACCTTTGATCCACATATGAAGACATTACATTCCTTGACCATGAAGTCAGATTGTGTTGGACAGATTTTTCAGGTTGGAAAGTGATTTGCATACAAATTGTCCTTTTGCATTATGTTGGCGTTAATTTGCTTCAGTCAACATTGTACTGTTGCCCATGCACACCACATGACAACAGTGATTAATATATCATGCAGCCCTAATGTCTTTCCTTCTCTGTGATTTATCTTCCACTCTGCTGTCATTTCCTTCATCCTGGCCTCAACCTCCTAAAGATATTCTCACGCACTGGATGCTGTGAGATTTCTTGCCTTTCTCACTTTCTCCTGCAGTGCTGCACTCATCCATCAGCAGCTACATCATTCCACCTTATCTGTTTTTGCCTCATTTGACACATTTGAGGAAAGTGGCAACAGTTGCATGTGCTTATTAAAATCCCACACTGTTGCCCTTGAAGTCTAATTTCTCAGGTTTCGACAGCTGCATGTACATTTTTTTTGGGGTGGTGCGGGTGTTGTGTTAGGGTTATTAAAGACTAAATTGTCTGTTCACAGCTCCAGTGTTAAATGGGCTGTTCTCTAATTTGCAGTCTGGTGAATTTAATTTGCAAGGAGATGCTAACACCACTGTGTCTACATACTAGATTTTTGAACAGGGTTGCCATACATCCTAGAAAACTGTTCGCCAGTTTTCCACGCATGGAAAATGAAAGGAAAAGTAAAAGACTTGTGCTATTTGGATAATTCTTTGGATATATCTCACTTTTCGTTGATCAAAGTTGTAACCAGTACGATTGCACACTCTCAGAACTCCCTGAATGATTATTTCTGAAGTTATGTTCACAAAAATGGTTAGAACTATTTGATGCTATGAGTGTACTCAGCCATTAACATGAGTTTTGTGGCTGAAAAGCAAGGTACATTATGCATCAAATGTTCATATTAGTCACGGAGGGCTGCTAACTGCTCTGGTTTATGGACGCTTGGTTCATTGAGTTGTACAGTTGGTGATACTTTTTGTAAGAACATGTTAGATTGTATTGTGTTGATCATCACTATGACTGTAAAATCACTATTCATTTTAATGCTGCTGTTTGTGATGTTGGCAAACTACTAGCTGATTATTCGCGGTGGGCCATTATATATGATTAAAAGGATGACCCGCCAGTCAACACGGCAATCCCACAATTGTCAAGCTAGTATGTCTGTTCTTTTATTACCTATACCAGATGTTGAAGGATTCTGAAATGCAGACTGTCTTTCCTCGGTCATCCTGTAGTTGGATCATCTTCTTCTCCTTTCGGCTGCTCCCCTCAGGGGTCGCCACAGCGAAATACCAATGATTTATTTAGGTTTTTTACGCTGGATCATATTCTGTGTATATTGGTGACAAAGTGACCATGACGTCACCCATTAGTTTCTGAAGAGCTGTTTGGAGGCCAGTCGGGTTGTCACTTCCTGGCTGCCATTTTGGAGTCAAAAATGGGATGTAACCCATATTTGGACAAATGGCAGGGGGCTAACTGAGTGTTCATGCCAGGGGACTCATGGGAAAGCTAATATTAGCTGCTAGCTTACTGACGCGGTAAAACATCACCACACAGTGTCAAACAGTCACATTACAGTGTTGTTAGTGTAAACACTTACACCCGACTGCAGCTGTGGGTATCTCAGGCAAAACTGTGAACACACTGAATAAATAGAAGATACGAAGGTCCGAATCTGCCTGACTTCACTAGCGAGATGAGTTACCGTAGTGACATCTCAATCAATCAGCATGGCAGTGATTTGTTGCATTATTAGCAGTAATATCTTAATAATGGAGTAAAAGGTGAAAGATGGACCAACACATTACTTACTAGAGGGTCCTCACTGAACAGCCCCGATCATTGAACACTGGATTAAATAAGCCACAGATGCTGGCTTCATAGCTACTGCTATGACTGTTTTCAACTCCACGAGTGAGTGCATAAGCTCATGCACCTATGAGGTTGTGGTAGGTCACCTGTTGTGTACAGCCGGCAGAAACAAACCATGGGCTACTAGTTAGTTTGCCAGCATCGTCAACTGCACCTTTTTTAAAGGCTGATTTTGTCCAGTGTAAATCAAGCTGTTTCCATATTTTATAAATTAACACATGTGGATAAAAATGATTCATCAAGTCAGACATTTTGTAAAAAGACAAACGTGTTGCAAAAGGCTCAACAAGACCAGAACTGTATTTTTAAAAAAGGAATTCACACAGTTGTTCTGTTTTTCTGAAAACACTGAAATAATATTTAGCACAGTGACCAAAATAACCAAAAAAGGCAAAACAGAATGTACCATATCATATCACATGAACAATATTTGTTATCACCCAGCTCTATTTGCCATCTGAAAATGAATGGTGTGTCATTCATCTGGATTGGAACAGTGGTCTGAATTATTGGATGATGATTTCTTATTAAAGACTCTGCTAGTGAAGGAGATAAAGTGTGGTGTGACACAGGGGACAACGATCTACTGGGCAGTGTTTGACTTTTTATCTGAGCTTCACTCTATCATTCAGTGATGCAAAGCTCCATTCAGTATGCTGCAAAGAGCTGTGTTTTGTCTGAATCTCCCATTGTGTGGTGAGTGCTGCTGAATTGTCTGTGGTTTGAAAGTCCCCTTTACTTAAGAAAGAAAAAAATGACCTTCTCTGGGCCGCAGTCACTAGCTGAAAATGGACAGTTTGGACCATGATGCACGTCTTTACTGTGGTGTCTCTTTATTTGAATGCTGCTTTGCAGAAGCACCGTCACTGTGTCTTGCTTCATGCAACTCATGACAAATATGATTTGATTTAAAGAAACAAACCTAGCCATACGAGTCGTGCTGCACAAGTAATTGAATACAAACCTTCGCAAATGTAGGTTTTTGCATATTTGTGCAAAAGCTACAATTTAAAGGTAATATTAGAATTGTTCCTTTTTTGTTGATTATTTTTGATAGGATAACTAACCCCAACCGGTCGAGGCAGATGGCCGCCTACCCTGAGCTGCTGGTTCTGCTGGAGGTTTTTCTCTTCTGTTAAAAGAAGTTTTTCCTCCCCCCTGTCGCCTTTGGTTTGCTCTTGGTGGTTCTGTTGGGTCTATTCTCTGTATAGTCATGAGATCTCGGCCTCGAATTGTGGAGCACCTAGAGATAATTGGCAATTATGATTGGTGCTACACAAATAAAATTGAATTGAATTGAAAAATAATTAAACAAAATAGTAAAAACCTAAGTTTCCAGTCAAGTTTTATTCATTTAGTTGATATTTTGCTCATCGTGTTGCTAAGTTTAGTTTTTTTTAATTTCATTTCTCTTTTCATTTTTCAATATTTTTTTTCTTAGTTTTGTGTCATTATTTAATTTTTATCAGTATTTATATATCTTGTTCATTTGGCAATACTTAATTTGTGTGAATGTGCATATTGTTCATACTACAGTAATTTTGCAGTTTGTTTTTTGATCATTCTGTTCATCTTTTGTTCATTTATGTGCAGAAACTGAAAGAATAAACAAGGCATCTGTCCAGTCACAGATGCCTTGTTCCTGAATCACAGAGGATTCAGGAGCAGACGGAGGTACCATGCACATGTTTTTAATGCACGTCTAAGTTTTTTATTTTTATCTTTAACTTGTTTTTCAGGCAAAACATTGTGCACTTTACTTGATTACAGTGCACGCTATGGACAATAGGTCTGACTCTGTGAGACTTTTGTTTAACCAAAAACAATTAATGCTTTGAGGCGGTTTTTGTTTGGTTATCGGCTGTGGTGTTCCTTCAGATGTGTGGATGTTTCACACAGCGTCACCACAGCACCCCTCACACTTCCTCTTTCCTCTTTATGTTATGTGTGCCACCACCCTGAGCCTGTTGGAACAGCTGAATGAATGCAGGAACAGGCTTCATCCTCCCTCGTCCGCTGCAGAAGCACATCAAAGCAGGAGGAGGAGGAACGATCTAGGCGGTGGGAGTCGAAGACATTTTTTTGGGGGGCTGGCTGTATCTACGCAGGGTCAGCTTGTTTGAAGGCTCCAAATGGTGCTTGAGTCCTTTGTTCCAAAGGCTGCAGCAGCCTCCTCCACTATGAAGTGAACAAAGACAGACGGGCGTGAATAGAAACTAGGTCATACCAGCCTCAGATCAGTGTGTAAACCCCCGGTCAGTGGGGGCAACACAGTGTGAGTGGGAGTGTGAATGGCATATACAATGTGCCATGTCAGGTAAAGAAAAGTGTGGCCTGTGGGGAAGTGAAGTAACACATTTTAAAACTTCACACCGCTAAAAGGTTTATGGGTCAGAAAAGGCACACCAAAAGCGAGGAATAAGGTTTTCTGTGTTGTTGCCATCTTTTGCCAGCCTTTTTAAGGTAATTTCATGGCTGCCAAATCATGTAAGCCAAAGGAAACATATTTTGTACTCCCAACTCTTCACATTCGCATGGGCAGTGCTTGGGAGTGTTTTTGACAGACTACAGTAGTGCTCAGAGCGGATAAAGACCAGACAGCAGACGAGAATCAGCCCCCAACTCCCCGTGAAGCTCTGCACTGTCTGTGGCCAGTGGGGCAGGTGGAACCCACTCCCCCTCATGGCCTTTGCAGTCTGGTGTTGGATTGTCCTGTTTGGCCCGATGCCGCCAAGCGAATGAGCCGGCAGCACACCACTCCTTTAACCTCCCATACTTCCACTGCTTCCTGCCAGAGCTCACATTCGGACCAGACCTGCAACAGACAGGGGAAGAAAACCTCAGAGGCTGAAGTTTGGGGGTTTGAAAAAGAGCAGAAGGGCGCATTTGCTTACCTTCGCACTTTGCAGGCAGCGGTAATAATGGTCCAAAAAAATACATTTTCCAACAACAGGAATTCAAGACAGAACCTGATTCAAAATTGTTGTTTTTGCTAAATCTACAGGCAATAATTGACTGGAGAAACAGGTCTCTTGAGGAGTAATCCTGATTTCCAATTAATTGAATGACCTTGATTTTGCTGTGCTCTACCTCTTTTTTGAACTAGTGTGTCGTGATGATGCCTCTATTGGTTACTTGTGACCAGCACGAGGGAGGCATTTCTACTGACATTTGACACTTAAGCGGCACAGTTTGCTTTACTATTCCGTGCAGTAGATCCAGTGTCATTTTGGCAACAGTTTGAGGTGATTCTTTTAGAGGACAGGACCGGTACAAAATACTTTAGTTTTCTTTGAGCAATCTGAGGATTCCACAAAACCAGTCTGCATCTAGCAAGTTGTGTATATCAGAAGTGTCAGAAATGAGCACTGTAATGTGATTCCCTTGTCCTGTCATCCAGACATTTGTTGTATTATGAGAAAACACAAAGAAAAGCTTGACATCTGAGAAGCTACTCCATGGAAACATTTAGTCATTTTTATTTGAAAATGAATTATGAAAAGTATTTTCATTTTATACATGAAGTTGCTAAAAATTGCAGCTAAACTCATCACAGAGGGTTAAAGTATGTGATTTTTGAGTCAGATACAAAGTCTATTATTCAGTATCAATCCAAGTGTTGTATTTCTCATGTTTCTAGTATGTCTAAAAACTGCAGAAAGCAGGAACTACCTTCACATTCATGTTCCTGCAGAGCTTCTTCCTCATGTTTTATCCATCATCTTCCTTTTATCCTAATTAGGGTCTCGGGAGCAGCAGCCTACGCAGAGAAGCCTAGACTTCCCTCTCCCCAGCCACTTCCTCTAGCTTTTCTGGGGGGACCCCAGGCATTCCCAGGCCAGCCAAGAGACGCAGTCGCTCCAGCCTGTACTGGGTCTGCCCTGGGGCGTCCTCCCAGTTGGAGCTAGTTTTAGCAACCAGAGATTAGACTACCCATGCTTCCACCTTCAGCTGCCACCCAAACCACACAGCAGCAGACCCTTATCACCCTTCCTGCAGGTGGTGGGCCCACAGGAAATTCTTCATCATAACAATCTTCTGAATCACTCTTAGTCTGACCTGTCACCTAGGAAAAGTTTGCCCTGGGAGACCCTACCAGGAGTGAATTGCCCCCGACAACATAGGTCCTACAACCCTCCAGACTCACTTTTGGGCCTAGGAGCACATGCACTCCCAACCTGAAAAAAGTTGAGTGCACAGGGCAAAATTTAGGCATGCAGGCCAAATCTGTGGTCACACAAAGTACTACGAAACTGAAAACAAAAAATGTAGTATTGTCTTCTCATACTGTCTTTTCTGTGGCGTACAGTGGAGTCAACTGAACTGCAGCTGGGTCACTCAGACAGACGACTGAAATATTCACATGCATTTATACATCAACTGAACAAACTTCACAATCTAACTCCTATGATCTGAAAGCCGATGTAAAAATTGTAAAATGTAAAAATTGGTCCTAGGTAGGGCTGCAACGATTAGTCGACGTAGTCGACAACGTCGATTATGAAAAATCGTCGACGTCATTTTTTCATAGTCG
>JAQQAE010011281.1:0-13692 GCA_029823295.1 Pseudamia nigra | reverse complement strand
TAACTTTTTCACTTACTTGATTATTTGGTTAATATTTGTTAGTCTGCTTAACTATTTTGTTGCATTTTTGTGAAGTTTGTTACTTATTTTGTTCATTTTATTTATTTATTTTGCTCATTTTGATGCTTATTTTCCTGGATTTTGTTTCAATTTTTACAACTATATTGTTCAATTTTGTAAATTTACTTGATTATTTTTATTTTTAGTCATTACTTATTGCTTATTTGGTGCCTTTGGCCTTATGGTGTTAACTTTTAAAAAATTACTATATTTTGTTCCTTTTGTTAATTTACTTGTTCATTTTTGGTTCATCACAAATGTAACTGAGTAAAAGTAAATAATATTCTGTTAAACAACTACTCCCAGAAGTACAGTCTCCTGGAAAAAAAACTACTCCAGTAGATGTAACTGAGTAAATGTAGTGAATACTATTTATGTACTATATGTTTGAGGAGGTTGGTTTGTGTCGTAAACATACACACACACACACACACACACACACCCCCACACACACACCCACCCCAGCCCTCTAACCTGGAGGTTGTGCGTGTGTTTCTGTGTTTTCCCAAGGATTACAGGAGCCTTATCCAACAAGTACATACATGTACACACACACACACACACACACAAACACAAAGCTGGCTTTGTGCACCGCACTGTCATCTGACGACACACGATGAAAGATTAGGCTGATAATTATGTTCAGTCTTCACATGCTCCTCATACAGATAGGTATTGTATAGACGTTGTGACTGAAAATGATCATTTGTAAAATACAAAATGGTTTGTGTACCTGCTCCTGTCAGTCAGGCTTGTCATTCAGCTCCCCCTAGTGAGAGCAAATGAAAGTGACTTTCTAGGAACTTTCACAAATGCTTTTTGCATTTTGAGGACTTGTGTTGTAATCTGTGTTAATGCTTCTCTGGACAAAAAAAGTCATTTTTTGTCATGGTTGATGTGTTTTTTCAGGACAGTAAAAATGCAGTGCAGTATTTCCCACTCACCGCCAACCATAGCTGTTGGGACAGGGTGAGGAGGAGAAAAGAGAAAGAAGGAGAAGAGTGGCTGAAAGAGAGAAAAGGAAAGTGCCGAAGGAGGATTACATACAGGTAAGTGAAGGAAATATGATCATAGATAGATTAATGGATACTGTTTTAATCCTTTGGAGAAAATGTCAATGTTACGACTGCAGCAGCAACAACCAGACATACTGTACCTACATTTACACTAAGTTACTACAATAAAAACATGTGATTAGGATAAACTGTACACCACACTAATACAAAAACAACTAAAAACAACAACTAAAAACAAAAATGGTACAATAAAAACTGCTAAATACCAAGTATGCATTTTAAAGTCTGTATTTTTCATGTCACTGCAGATTTTCAATGTTGATGCCGGACAGCTGGCCCTACCTATAAGCTGTCAGTCACCTTCTTTTTCATCAAAGCCCCCTCAACTTCCCACATTGAGCCTGCAGGGAAGGGGAGCCAATAGTGAGTTTTCATGGCAGCGGCACACTAAGGCTGCCATGGCAGCTGCTGCCGCCGATGCCTCACACCGTATTACCACACTGACACCGGAGGAAGAGGGACGACGGTCTGCCGCCAAGCTGTTTGGGAGTGCAGCCCTGCTGCCACGGACAGAGAGAGAAAGAGAGCGAGAGAGGGGGAAAGAGAGGGAGAGGGAAGAAGAAGAGGTAGGGAGAGCAAGTGGGAACGAGTGTTTGGTGTGCGGTACTCTGTTTACCTCGCAGGAGAAGCTCCGGCTCCACGCCTTAAGTCACACAGGAGAGAAACCCTTCCACTGCTCACAGCCACACTGTCCCAAGGCCTTCAGCTCCAAATACAAACTTTTCAGGTACTGACTGTTAACCACACACAGTGTCCACACACTGTCTACTTCACATCATGTCAAGATTCCTCCCATCTGCCAGGTACACATCTGACATTCAACTGTTCTGTAGTCCAAAACGTATGAGTCTAAGTCTCCTTAAAAGTGAGAATCACAGAGTAATTTATGATAAATGAATGATATTATCAATAATTATCTGTGGTATTACAATGACACAGAGCCATTGTGATACTTCACACATTGCAAGACACTCATGTTACACATGCTGATGATGATGATGTTTGGCTCTAGAGTTGAATGATGTATCACAAAAAAGAATCCTGTTACATTCAAACTTACTAATTAGTGTACCGGTAGTAGGATTTTTCTGACATGTAGTTAGTTATAATGTCCTGTTTACAGACATACACTGTGTGGACAAAAGGAGTTTGCCTAAAAAGATTTTGTGACTTACTGCAGCCTGTACAATACTGTACATTTATCCTGTTAGAAAGTCCTGCTTTCGTTGACACTCTGACTTCATCTCGGGTCTCTGTGTTTGTTTGCAGGCATATGGCCACACACTCTCCACAGAAAACTCATCAGTGTACGTTCTGTGAGAAAATGTTCCACCGTAAAGACCACCTTAAGAACCACCTGCAGACCCATGACCCCAACAAGGAGGCCTTTAAATGTGAAGAGTGTGGAAAGCACTACAACACCAAGCTAGGATATAAGCGCCATGTGGCCATGCACTCTGCCACGGCTGGGGATCTCACTTGTAAAGTGTGCATGCAGAGCTACGAGAGCACACCTGTGCTCCTGGAACACCTCAAGAGCCACTCGGGAAAATCCTCAGGTGGAGCCAAGGAGAAAAAACACCCGTGTGACCACTGTGATCGCCGTTTCTACACGAGGAAGGATGTGAGGCGGCACATGGTGGTCCACACAGGCAGGAAGGACTTTCTGTGCCAGTACTGTGCCCAGCGCTTTGGCAGGAAGGACCACCTGACACGCCACGTCAAGAAGAGCCACTCACAGGAGCTGCTGAAGATCAAAACAGAACCTCCAGATATGTTAGGTCTGTTAGCATCTGGGTCACCACCATGCTCTGTGAAAGAGGAGCTTAGTCCCATGATGTGCGGCATGGGTCCCAACAAAGACCCTATAATGGGAAAACCCTTCCCCAGTGGAGCCCCCTTTCCTATGGGCATGTACAACCCCCACCATCTCCAGGCCATGTCCAATTCAGGTGTGGGTCACCCACACCCTTCTCTAATGCCTAGTTCCCTGTCTGCAGCTATGGGTATGGGTTGTCATGTGGAATCCCCTGGATCACTTCACCCACACTCCCATCACCACCACCATCATCACCACCATCACCACCACCATCATTCCCCTCCGATGCCCCCGCACCATCAGCCTCCGACTCCCCAGCAGCAGCACCAGCCCCAGCCAGCCCCCAAATACCAGCTGGGATCTACCTCATACCTGCTGGACAAGCCCTTGAAAGTGGAGATGGAGAGCTTCCTCATGGACCTGCAGAGTGGTTTGCCAGGCCCGGTTCCCTCTGCAGAGCCCCACGCTGCTGCCTCGCCCCCCAAGGATGGACTGGAGCCCACTTCAGGCCTGGCGGATGAGCTTTGTGGGGATCCCCTCCTGTCCAAGAGCCCTGCGGTGATCGCTGAGTCTCTGTGTGCTGCTAACATGGACTTCTCCCACCTGCTGGGGTTTTTACCCCTCAACCTGCCTCCCTACAGCACCCCCATGAGCACGGGAGGGCTGGTGATGGGCTACACCTCATCTGCAACCTCCTCCTCTTCTTCCTCTTCGTCTTCCTCATCTCTGCACGCTGCCGAGCCCCACGCTGCAGCAGTCGCCGCGGCAGCAGCTGCCGTTGCCACGGCACCTCTTACCTCTTTGCAACCGCAACCTCAGGAGCAGCAGAGCTCCAGCGGGGGTCTTGGCCTTGGACCCTTGCACCCCCTCCCACCAGTGTTCAGCTCCAGCCTTAGTACCACCACACTGCCTCGCTTCCACCAGGCCTTCCAGTGAGAGCGGCAGCCCTCGGCCCAGCCAATGTGAGCTGAGCATGGAGAGTTTGGGCTGTGGTCGTTCAGTGCGCGATCAAAAAGTTGGAGAATTAGAAAAAATAAATACACAAATGAACACGTAGAAGCCTTAAATAAAAGCGCACAAAAGCTTTTGTTGAGCCTTAGAGGAAGTGAAACCCCTTTGAGCAAAAAAGGAAAAGGTGAGAAAAGAAGTTGAAGAAGCTTTTATTTGGGCTTTTTTTCTATCCTGTAGTTATAATGATGTATTAACCTTTTTATTTCAATTTACTTCCTCTTTTATACCCCCTCCATCTCTTATTTAGTAGTATAGAGGGCAGGATCAGTAGGCCAAAAGGCGTGGTACTGCATATTTTCTAAAGTAATAATATTTTTTTTTTAAATCAAAGATAATTTTAGTGAAGATTATCTGTTTTGTTGTGACCCAGAAAAATATAGTTTGAAGTGGATATTTTGTTTTACTTTATTTTTCTTTTCCAAATGTAAGAACATGCTAGAATGTGTCTCATCTTAAGGCAACGATTGAATCTTATTAAAAAAGAAAATTCTCCTCCACATGGCTAGGCTAGAGCCACGAAAATGACCCCTGCCTCTAAAAAGTGCTCTTCAAACAAACAAAACCAACCAAACAAAAAGACATATACATATAAATAAAAGTCCCTAATAACAGAAGTGCAGTGGCTCCTAGAGTCAAGTCAGTTATAATATAAATAGCTCAGTCAATTAAAAAAAAAAAAACCTACATTCATGATGGATAGGAGTCGCCCACAGGTGTTCACACAAAAACAGAAACTGTGTGATCTGATTGAAAATGATGTGATATCACGCTGGCTTTTTACTTTTCCTCAAGAGAAGCACTTTTTTTTTGCAGACGGCACTTCACTTTTAGGAATCTCCTTAGGAAAACCTTTTGTCTCCTTCCTCATGACTTCTAGAGGTTTTCACTGCAAATAGGCCAATCGCCTGAGATAGAGACTTTATCTCCTCACTTGTAGTTTCCTCCAAAGACCCAGATCCGGCCTGGTTTCCCTTTGCGAGGATTCTCCTTTCTTCAACTGTCTTCCTTATCTTTCAAAGCTTCCATGAAAACAATATATCACAGCCGTTTTTTTCCCCTCTAACCAGCTGCCTGAATATATCAAAAATAGAGCTAATGAAATACATCCCAAGGCAGTCTTTTAAAAAGATGCATCAGCGTGGTCATGATGAACCCTGGCATATGTGAATGGCAGAAACAAAAGAATTGACAGATGAGGAAAATGTGTTCAAGAATGTTATTGCAGTGTACGAAATATCTCAAAAATGAATATTATAATTGCTTTTATCTCAGTAAAGTGTATTTTAGGTAAACGTATTAAAACTAAGTGATGATGTTTTTGATGTCTGGCAGGTTTACATTTGTGTGTATCTTGCATTTTTGATCAAACGATGGATGAAGTATTAGCTTTCCCTTAAGCTTTCTCTGTCACATCCAGCCTTTACCTTTAGTAGAGCAGAATCAGAACTGGATGGAAGTGTCTTTCAGAGGGCTGTTAGTGGCATAATAATCAATTAAGATTTGAGCTGGATGAGTTTAGATTGTGTCGTAGGGAATGCTCACCGGGATGACCTTAGAGTCTGCAAGTTTCATCCTTCATCCAGTGGAGTGTTGAACCCCTGCTGCTGCGGTGATAAATCAGCTGATGTTGCTCAAAGCTCAGGGGGTTTGGATTGAAATCCTCTAACATTCACCACCGGCCTCTAAAAACCTGAGCCCAAAGTTAACCGAAACCTCAAACCAACCTAGGTGCTCTGATCTGTTTCTTTTAAATCAGTGGTTCTTGACCGGTGTCACCTCATGTCCCGTATTTTTAACTCATCATCAAGAGGAGAGCCACATTTCTCAAATTCAAACCATGCAAAGTGTATTTTTGTAAGGTATTAAAGAATATATTTTTCAGCAAAATATGCACGTGTTGTCATAATCCCCCCAAATAAACAAAATTATCAACAGAAAAGAAAATGTTAAAAACTGAATAATAAAATGAATGAAAATTAACACAATAATATAATACAAAATATAAAGTAACCTGTCCATGATAGTCAAATGTGAGTTTTATCAAAATTCAGACCAAGCAAGCATATTTTTATAAGGATTAAATATAATCAGAGTATATTTTTGAACAAAATCTGCATGTTTTCATCAAAAATGAACAATAATTAAAAAAAAAAATCAAGAAAATGAACAAAAATGAACAAAATAATCAAGAAAATTAAGAAATAATCAAACAAATAATCAATCAAAACAAAAATACATAAAATGCAGATAACTTAATAAGAATGAATAAAAATGAACAAAGTTATATGATACAAAATACAAATGAATTCAAATGTAACCTTTATCAAAATTAAAACGATAGGTGCATTTTTATAAGCTAATACACGTAATCCAAGTATATTTTGAACAAAATATGTTCATCGCTGCATTCAAATTCAGAACATGAAAAAAATCCAAAAAATGTAAAAATAATCAACAAAGGGGACAAAATGTCATCCAAATGAAGGATATATGGCAGATAATGTTCAAGAATGAAATATAATAAACAAAATGAACAAAATTATCCACAATATGAACAAAAATTTGTAAAAATACCTAATAGAATAATACAAACCATGAATAAAGTGGCAAAAATGTGTGGGCAAACAAACCCATGTGAAAAATTCGAAACCAAAAATAAAATATTTACAAAACAATTTCTTCTTCTCCTTTCGGCTGCTCCCCTCAGGGGGTCGCCACAGCGAAATACCAATGATTCGCATGTTTGATCTGGCATAGGTTTTTTATGTCGGATGCCCTCCTGACACAGTTTAAATTTAAAAAATTAAATGAACATAATATCAAGAAAATGGACAAAATAACCCACCTCATGAACAAAATATTTCACAGATTGAACAAAAAAATGATTTTAAAAAATGCCAAAAAATGATGAGAAAACATAAGTAAACGAAACAATAAAATGAATAAAAATTACAAAGAAAACAAAAATAACAGCATTTTAAGAAAATAGACAGCATAATAATTTCCACAAAACAATCCTGACAGTGAACAAAAATATGAACAAAATAAAGAGAAAAGTCAATCCAAAAAATGAAAAAAAAAACAATGCTGACAATGAGGAAAAATGAAGAAAAAAAACAAATAAAATAAGAAAATGAACAAAAAATAAAAATAAAGAAGAATAAACTAAATTAGCAAAAGTGAATAAAAACTGAGCAAAAAATTAATGAAAACTCAATAGACTATGATACAAACTACATCATAACCCGTTATCCTCCAGTCAGATGTGTGTGTTACCATGGCAACAGATGCTGCTTGTCAATTAAGGTCCTATCATCAGATACAAAGCAGTTTGTTTTTAAGCCATGTGACCAGGCCCATCGGGTGAGAACCGCTGATTTAAACCAACTAATGTCCAGACGACTGCGGCGCGACCGAGCAGCTCATGATGTCACATGTGCAAACGCTGCACGGCCTTCATTGCGCCGCAGCTGCGGAGCCTCCATCCTCAATTAAAAATACAAAACTTAGCACATAAAACAAAACTGAAAACTTAAATACATGTTGCTGCTTTTAGCTACGGTTGCTGATGGATACCAACTGTAGACCACTAGAACATTTCACTTTCATTTTTATTTTTTCCATGATGGACAGTTAGCTGAAAACATGCACAAAAACCGAACCAACAGTGTTCATCAGGCCCCCTCCAGCCCCTTCCCCCCTCTGTCCTCTTCCTCGTCCTCTCTCAGCTGCTTCTTTCGAGTCAAAGGAAAAGGGTCTGAAATCGAAGCGACATCCCCGAGAAGGCGGTCACCCTTCCCAACGCTTTGACATTCAAAGCCCGGGGGACACATGAACGACTGCGCGACCGGGGGGGGAATCGCTTATAGTCATATATTTGTTTTGTTTGTTGTCATATGATATATTATTTTCTGTTTGTATAAAACAGGACCTCGAAAAACAACACAACACATCACCTCATTTTTATTTGTTTTATTTTTCTTACCAAAACCTGGGGAGAAGAAACTACATTTGTGCGCAATTGCTTGGAGCTGCAGGCGTGTTCTGATTTTGTTTTTGATACTGTATGATATTAAATCCCAGCAGCCGATGCTCCCTGGTAACGATTTCTCCAAATACAGAGGTATTTCAGAATCAGCAAGCAGTGACTTGGAAAAAAAAACTTTCCCAATAGCCTGTTTATAACTGGTAATCTTGAATATTTCTCTTCAGTCACAAATCTTCCTTGTACACGATCAAACTTTTGATTGATCCTAAATGAATTCGCTGTTGGCACCTTCCTCTATGATCTATTGAGAAATTCAAAAGATTCAAATTTGATCTATATCTTTAAAAAAGGTAGTTGTTTTTAAGGCTTAAGCCTAATTTGTAGCAATCAAATTGAGCATTTATATTTTTGTAATAAATAAGTGTATTCCTTGTAGTCCTTAACAAAAGCAGAAATGAAAAGAAAAAAGCTTTTGGCATGTATTAAGTTTGTCCTCCCTGGGTTTCTGTGAGCTAATCTGAATTCTAGCACTTTCAACCTTTAAAAAAAAAAAAAAGAGTATTTTTTTTCTTTTAAATTTTCAGCTTATATGTTCATATGTTTTTAATTTTGTATTGATCCTGTATATGTATGTGCCATTAGTTTGATGTGTAGACTTTATCAACTTTTGTGTATTTTCTCTCCACAGGAATAACAGTATTTTTGATAGACTTTTCACTAATATTCTTCTACATATGAGCCCCCTGCCCCTTCGCCTCCTTTAAAACATATTTTTTTTGGGAGGGGGGTAATAAACTTCTACAGCCAAGCGCTAATGCAGAACAGCAGCAATGTATCTGTCATGCAGAGGTGAAAAGAAAATGGTGTTGAGGCCACAAAGTGACTGGACAAAGGTGAAGTCAAGAATACAGCACTTAAGACTTACGACTGTAAGGATTTAATTGCAATTTTATTTTGATGATGATGACTTATGACAGCCCTGACAGTACACGATTATGAAATTTGACTCAAAATGTACAATTCATAACGCTGATAAAGGTCCCGTATTGTCAAAATGCCTCTTTGTTAGGTTTTGGGATTTCTATAAACGCTGTGATATAAAATAAAAGTTATGAAACTATGAACTCAATCAACACTGCCAGTCCTTTAAAAATTCCCACAAAAATATGGTATTAAGAAACAAGACATTTTGAGTTGTTGTAATTTATGGCATCACAAGTGAGTGCCAATCTTAGTCATGTAAAGCTGCATTAGTGTCACCCTTGTGAGCCAGTAGAAATCTACATTTAACATTTAAGACATAGTTTGAATGGCATTATGTATTAGGATGTGCAGAATAAAAGGCCACGCCTCTTTTTGTGGGAATCAAAGGGATGCTCTCATTGATTGTATTGTAAATTGTAGTCAAACCAAATCAGAAATTAAAGTGCCAGTATTAAAGGAGCAGTCTACGCAGTTGGAGACTCGCTAGTGGCCAATGGTTTGTTGTGGATGGCTATAAATGATCAAACATGTGACCTGTCTGTCAACATGGCATACAACCTCATGTAGACATTCGTAGACATTTGAGGAGTTGAACTAGAAACTGTAGCTTATCAACAGGGTGACAGAAGAGAGACAGTCTGCATTTCAGATTCCTTCAACATCTGGTACGTGTAAGAAAATAACTAAACAAAAGACAGACATGTCAGCTTGAAAACTGAGACGTTGTAGGCCACAAACGATCGGCTACTCGCTACTTTCCCCACATTGTAGGAGGCACCTTTAAATAAGCGCCTCACTCTGTGAACTCTGTTTACTAGAGTAGGTAGGTAGATAAAGTGAAAAAACAAATTTAGTCCATCTGTGATCATGTCCATTCAGTCGCCCAGCTACCAGCATCCTACTGCTACACACATGGTAGCATGACAGTTACCATGCTACCAACTTTTTAAATATACATCTAGCAGATCTTTTGCATTTCACTGTGGTCAGTGTCCACATATGTCAAGTTTACATGGATGTGAGGGACTATACAAGCTTATTTAATTCTGGTGCTTTTTCCTTTTTAATAGAAGTATTAAACCAACAGAATTTAATTATCTTCTAAATTGCCCAATCACCAGTCAGACATTTCTTACGGAACTTATGACACTCGCATGATAAAGTGTAAAAACAATTGCAGTAAGTCCAAAAAATAGAGTAATTTTAACCTCCATATGTAAACATTGTCTGGAAAACAAACAAGCGTACTTTCCAAAATATCAACGTGGACTTGCTGTTTTTAAAGTCAGCTAAAGGAAGTTACCACAAAAGGGTTTCTTGCCCGATAAAGGATTACGCATGTGCATTCAGTCTCTCTAGCTTAATGCTGTTTTCTCCCTACATACTGCATCATGCTAGCTAGCTTGCTACATTTTTTAACATTAACGAAGTGTAATTGAACACAGAAGCGAACTGAATTCAGGTATTTTAGAACGGTGATTTTGCTATTATTGACATTACAGTCTATGAGAATGCATTTGTGTTTCCCCCAAAAGAGGGCGTGGCCTCCTTGCCAGTCAGGCTGAATCATATTTGAGCTAAAATTATTATTTTTTCATACAGTATGAGTATTAATGTGTGCTTGCAGTAGCCTCATGTCAGACTGTGATCTTGTGACCTGGGGAATGACCTTTTTCAGCCAATCAGAATGTTTTGTGATGTGGGAGGGTTCAACATCTCAATGTGAAATCAGAGTATGGCCAAGTTGGCAAAAGCAAGGAAAATTTATATTACTACCCTGATTTTGTCAACACCGACACAGAAGTTTATATAATTGGTACCAATATATATTTAGGTGTTATAATATGTGATCTTGGATGAAGACAGAAGGGGAAACAGCAGTATCTCTGTTTTTCATTTGAGCTGTGTAACTTCTTCTAATCAGTGTGGAATATCCTGTCCTAAATTTTAAATATCCATCTGCTTATCTGACATTGCTGATCCCAAATCAGCTCTGAAAACAGTGTCTTGACCTCTCAACCTGTTGACAGACATGTTGCTCTGTTCTTGGCCTCGGCTGTAGCTCCATTACCTCGCCTGCGCCTACTAGGGATGCACTTATCCTCACCTTTTCCTCTTTACTAGTAGGTGCAGAACTATTTTAAGGGAATTTGTTCAGGTTAAGCCTGAGAAAAACTGAATTTAATTTTAATTATGCTCTCTCTCCCTCTCCTTAATTTTGCTTTTAGTAAGAAACTGGGTACTGTCTGATGCAGGCAACATCCACATGTAGTTTTATATATTTCTAGCTTAATGTAAGTCTTGCATTCCAACCTCTTTGTGTATCTCGTTTAGTGACATAGCCCATTTTATTTTTATCACTTGCTATTAGAGCCACCTCTGGATTTAAAAGGTGAAAATAAAAGGTGACAGAAAAGAATATTTGCATTCACTTACACTATTTTATATAGCATGGAGTTTATCAACTACAGGGAGAATTATATAAATGATGTGCTTTGGAGGAAGAAAGAAAAGTGAGAAGTCTTGCTTTTTTGTTACATATCTCACATGCAATCAGTTGCTGCAATGTAAAAGTGACAGATTTGTATATTGGTTGATCCAAAGAGATGATGAACACAACAACAGAACTATTGACTTATTGTACAGTACAGTGTATCTTTGAGTTGTTATGTGTTACGTTGAAATGATTAAAAGACAAACCAGCGGTTTCATACCTTCTTTGTCTTCTTTTCTGACTTTCCATCCATCCGTCTTCTACCTTTTGTCCGTGGGGTCGGGTCGCAGGGGCAGCAGCTTTTTTCACTTTTGAATACTGTTTAGTTACTAGATAGAAAATAGTCATTAATGAGGATTTGGTTAAATGTAGATAAATGCACGGCCGGGCAAAGACAACATTTTTCAATTGTCTTGACAAATATTGCCGAGTGCGTGCTCTTGGGAGTGACCTTAATGAATAAAAGACATAAGGCTTTTAGGATGCTCATCACTGCATGAATCATCTGGTCTGGTGAATGGTCTTGTATTTAAATAGTGCTCGCACAATTCACACACTGGTGACACGTGGGGTTCAGTGTCTTGCTGTAGGATGCTTCAGTCAGCGGACATGAGGAGAAGGGGATTGAAACCACCAACCTTGTGGTTCATGAACAACCCACTGCACCTACTAAGCCACAGCTCTACCATTTTTCTTTTTTTTGTTTTGCTTCTAAGAATTTTATTTAATGCTGTTCCTTTGTGAACTTCTTGTTGAGTAAGGAATCTAATGATTGCACCATGTTCAGTCTTCGTGCTTTTATTAGAGTCACTAAGTTCAAAACACAATTCTGAAGGGCTGAAGATGCCCACAATGGACAGACAGTTGTCGTGCAACCTCAAACAAGTACCGGTACTGTATGTAGGAGCCCTTTAGAGTAGTGTTAGTGTATGTAGTGTGGTGCATTACTACCTCCTGTATGTAGAGGTGAAAGGAAGGAAGCCACAAATGCTGTAAACTGAGGCAAACAGCTTTTGATTTGTGTAAATGTGAACGTCCTAACAGGTAAATTGCATTGTGCCGTGCGTAGTAATTGTGAATGTGATACAAAACAAATTTTGGTCTTCAATTTCTGGATAAAATATGAACTCAAATGAAAAACATTTTAATGAATAAATAAATCAACATCGTTATTAACCCCAAGCAGAGCACATCCTTTGCTGCACATCGTAAACCGTCACATTAGCAGCCAGTCAGTGTTTTTTTATTGGGTAAATATATATAACTACACTTTATGTAAGTATCAACAGCAAAGCACAGCATCTTCAATGTCACTGTCTTCATTCAACTTTATTATTGGTGGCATTAGAAAAAAACTGAGAGTGACACAGATCTACATTTATGTGATACAATATGGGACCTTCAAAGTTTATATATTGATATTGATAGGTTTTGAATGCAGGAGCTTGAACTACAGTACTGTGATTTACTTTGGTTATATCTGGATTTTGTAGTTATTGTAAATCCGACTCTAAATTTTCTCTGAAATGGAACAGAGTGGAGCTGGGTAGAATATGATAGCAAAACATAAATCATTTATCATAATCATATAGCATATAAAACATTTTACGTTTCAGTGATTATGAGTAGAGGTTATAATGTATGTAAGAGCATTTTAATGTTTTTCATCTAGATTAGTAGTGTGGTACTGTATTAAATCTTACACATATGTACATATCAGATAAATTTAGTGGAGTAAAAGTATATTCTGTCTGAAATCCACCATAAAATGGAGACACTTTGGTAAAGTTAAAGTATGTCAGATTTATATCACACTACAGTAAACTCCACACCAGAGTTCCCATATTTTCATGTTGTACTCTCAATTGCAAATCTAATAAAAACGGATCTGTGGTCTTTTTTGAGTCCAGACCCAATGTTTGGGAAGGTCGCATATAGATTGGCACTACTCATGAGAACAGTCTGGATAAGTCATTTTCTGCCTCCCACATATGCATCCATCCATCATACTGAGTTTAGAAACGTTTCATGTCAGTTCTTTTCTGATCAAGTGCTTAAAACAGAGCCGAATGGTTTGACCAGAGTCCACAGCTAAGGCATTATTATCATCCTCCATCTGCGGACCTCACCACATCACATCACATGTAATGCAGACAAAAAAGCCCAGTAGGAGACTAAGGCAATGATGCTAGTGTTTCCAGGAGGCTAGTGGGAATGTTGCTCCAAGTGGTGAAGATGGCTTCATGGAGGGCATCCACTG
>JAQQAE010011279.1:0-13692 GCA_029823295.1 Pseudamia nigra | reverse complement strand
TCTTTATGTTTGAAGTCTGAAATGTGGCAAAAGGTTGAAAAGTTCAAGGGGGCCGAATACTTTCACAAGGCACTGTACATACTGGCGTCCCAATAGATTATCTAATATGCTCAGTGCTGTACTTGTATTTTTATCTCACTATTAGTGTGATGTTTCTTATAAATACCTACACCATGACACCAAAGGGGTAGAGTTAGGGACATTGCCCCTCATTTATGAAACAAGCATATGACAGAAAACTGCATATATGCTCTTTTCCATGCAAAGTTCTGTATTCATCAATTTGATTGAGAGCGTAGGATATTTTGAAATGTCATGACAACTGTGAGCTTGTGTAGGCAGGTTTGGAGTCAGTATGGACATGAGGAGCAGCAGAATAAAGTTGCCTGATTGACATGTAAACACCAGCACCAACATTCAGTACGTCAAAAAAAAACTTTTACAGTTGTTTAAAATGCAGTTAACAGTTGATTCATGTCCTCTTTTCCATTTTGAGATGCCACAGAAATTCTGATTTTGGCATGACTGGATGCATTACTAAACAAAAACCAACACAAAAAGCAAAAAAAAAAAAAAACACACCCGATATGTTAAGACCTTCATTCGTTCACAAAGGTTTTCCTTTTCATGATTTTTTTTTTTTCACCATTTCCCAGTCGGACACTGTGGTGGATCATGTTTAGGATGAAACTGATCACCAGTTGCCGATTGGATCAGTGAGGCAGTGGTCTACTTGACCTCCTCCACAATATGCTTCATGTGTATAACTACAAACTTTTAACCATATATAATTAGTCCAACAATTATGTACATGCTTTATAGCCTTACATATCGTGCTTGTATGAATCATTTCCAACTGGTGTTTTACTTATTGAGAGCAATACATGTACAGCAATGATTTTTTTTTCATACTACAGTTTATCCATGTTATTTTACTGTATTATTTAATGTCACTTTTCAGGTTAATCAGTTCATCTGGACCTTATATTTTCTGCTTCAAGGTAACAAAAGTTTCTCTTCTTGGTTGTATTCTGCATCTCCATGTCACATATCAAGAGGACATGTTGAAAAATTACCATAAAACAAATGCTGCTATACTCAAATATTATCTATATCTTATTTGGGTTTGGTGTTTGGTTCCCTTCCAATGCTAAAACCAAACCAAACGCAGAAGTGCTTCCGAACCTGCTCGCCATGTTCCATTCCAGCGCTGGATTCTGGGAACTCCTCTCGCTCTCAGCTGAAAGGCCTCCTTTGACTCCCTCCTTCTCTGGTTTGAGCTGCTCCCACTGGGCCGTGCCGATGTTGATCGACTGGAGATCAATCTGGTACTGACGGTCTTCCACTTCTGAACCCGGGTCACGCAGGATGCCAAGGTTCAATGCATGTCTAGGGACAGAGAAAGACAAGACATTTTGGGATAGTCATTTTATAAATGATGTAGTATGTATCAGGTCCAGGAGGCTCAGGCCAAGTTTAGACTTTCTGTTTAAAGCATTGGATGACAACATTATGTAGCAAAAGGAAAGAACAAAATTCAGAAAACTTAATGGGATCTCAATTGTGTAACATGGTATCCATGTTCATGTACTGTACATTCATCAAATGCTGCAACTAAACTAAATATATAAAACATGGACATAGATTTGATTCATTGTTTTAGGGGTTACTTTGGGTCATGGGGCACTTTATACATTCATTTACAATGAATTACTTTTCTCCCTCAGGAGTAGACCAGGTAGTAAGTTATACTGAATACGTAAAGAGGCTCTGGCTGCAGGCCCTAACCACTACTTACTTATTTTTTCTTGCTGCCTACTCCAGCAATAGAAGTAGCACATGTTACACAGAGCATGATTCATTATTAAATTAAAGCCTCTGGTTTTTGTACAACTAGACTTCAGATAAATAACCCTGCAGGGCTCAGGTGAAATCATTTACCTTTTATAAATTTTGATTTATGCGAACTTATCATTGGCAGTAAACATTGCTTAAACCCTGGCTGGATGGCACAGTAGTCTGGAGACTCAGGCTCTTAAAGCCTCTTTCTATTTCTGTCTCCAGAAACACAGGATTTCTACAGTGTACACAAACTGTAATATGGTAGAAGAGATGTAGAGATATGTCAGGACTGGGCAGCGCTCTCTCTGTAGTTGAGCTGCTACAGTCAAGTGAGCAAACAGTGTCCCATTAGTGCCAAGAAAAAATGATGTCATCTATTTTGCCTTTGAGAGACAAGATCCTGACGAATTCACTAGGCAAAAGGAATAATCAAAATTCAACATCTGCATATGACATCAGGGCCTTTGCTTCGTTATGATATGTTTATTTGTGCTGGTGAATTCAAATGAGAGCTTAAATGGTATAAATAAGGGCTTAAAATGGCTACAGATGTAGCGGCAGCATGAGTAGTTTTATTTGTTTCGGCAACGTCAATGGCAATTTTCATATAGCGTTTCCCTCGCTTAGCCACACTGGAAAGGCCTCTAACAGAGCGTGATGTTATGACAATAAGCACCAAATGAAAAAACAATGGCAATGAGAGATCAGAGGTGTATAAGTGGATTTAGCTAGGTTTGTTGACATACAAACAAGTGAAACAGATCCTTAATCAACATTTGGAACCACATTTATCAACAGAGTATAATACAAATCAATCCATGAGCCCTGCAAAATTTGGGTGGGATGTGTCAGTCTAGATTCATTAGAGCTTTTGTAACAGTACCTCCATCACCCTTCCCAACCCCAAACTGTATTTTTCACATTAAACAAACCACAGTTACCTCATATGCTTTCCAAATTATCTCTTAACTTCAGCTTATTTAGGAGACTCTCTTACTCATAATCAACATAACAGGAGTGTGCAGCCAAGTCTCTGCATTGCTGAGCTGCAGGGTCATCTCCAGTGACATAAATAAATATGATAAACATTTGTCTTGGTCATGCAGGCAGTGGAAACCGTTGTGATTTAATATCAAAAGACATATTTCAGCCAATCGCAGGAAACGAGAGAGCTTCATTTCTGACAAATGAGGAGGGGAGGAATTTTGGAAGTTCCCCTTGGGGTGCAATAATAATTGAAGCCAGATTTTCTTGTTGTACATGTGGGGGGAAAACACTGGCGGTTTGACATATTTGATTGGTCATGTGAAGACCACACTGCCTGGCCAAGAGGAATCAGAGAATGCCTTGGGAAAGCACTCACCCTGCCCACCATATAGAAGGACAAACTAAAAACATACAGAGCAAAGCAGGTGGAACACACCCTTTCGCTGGGTCTCACATGCCATTATCAGACATCTGCCTGCCTCTACCATGTGGAAAATATGGACAAAAATGAAAATAACAAGTCATAAATGACATGCTTTTGCAGATGAGGAGGGCAGGGAGGGAATGCATGGAGGGGGAGAGAGAATTTTTGTCTTGAGCACAAGTACTTAGTTTGGCCCTTGTTCCCAAGCCAACCTTATTTTAATTGCAGGAAAAGACCACAGAAACATTATTTTTTATGACAAAATTCTGCTATTTATAAAAACGGATCAAAAGCTCTGCAGCAAGAACACTCTGTTTCATGGCATTCATGGCTATTATTTTAAAAAATATTTCTCCCCCTTCTGACACAATTTAAACCCAATTTGAGTCCGAAAAGCCACTGGGCAGATTTCACATCAGAGCTGAAATATGACGGCTCCCATCCAAAATTATTATGGCTCAAAGTCAAGCCTTCCATCAAATTCAGGCCCTTCAGTGGGAAATGGGAGACAAAACAGTGAGGACATGGCAGTGTTATGTATCTAGTACGCAGGACTTGGAAAGAGAGATGCAACAGGAAAAAAAAAATAGTGTTTTGATTTTTTTCAACAGAAGATATGCAGACAAATTTACAAATGGGTAATTAATTTCAAATTATTTTCCTCTGTTGAACATTCCTCAGGCCTCTGCATAGTGCGGGGCAGGGCGCTGGTCATGATTTGCGTTATTAGGTTGAATTGTGGTAGGACTGGGTGCTTAACATGTAGCAGATTTGGGATCCTGTGCTGAAGTCATAATAGGAGAAATCTTCTAGGCATGTGACTAATACAGGAGAAAACACAGGCTAATGCACATGTATATAGTTATCAACCATGAATAAGCACATGAAGACACATCACTGCTGCATACCATGGCGGCATTAGGCGTAACCAGCCAAGGACCTACGTACTCTGGTACCAAGGCAACTTTGGAATAACATAAAAACTTGGGATTTAGTACAAGCTCAGAATGAGAGAAAGAAAAATGGAGTAAAATAAATTGTAAAAGTTGCATGGATACAGAGTTGCATTGTTTAAAATCAATGAATAAATAACTGAAAGGGCTTGATGAAAAAGAGCAAAAGTGGAAAGCCTGATTACCATTCTGAGGTTTTGAAAGCTAACTATGGTTCAAGGTTGTAAAACAAACCACAGTGGGATCTGGTTGAGGCTCAGTTCCCGATAGTAGGAGCAGAGGAGCAATGGACTGTGTAAAAACCTCTCACAGGAGTGATCCTGAGGGGCAGGCTGCATCATGGGCCTTGGCTTTAAATGACCTCCCACCTTCCTCTCGCTCAACCTCCATTCACCGCCCCACCTCCCTCCCCTCCCGGATGCGCCTGCCCCAGGCCAGTTGGGCAGGAAGCAGCAGGGTAATACCAAGTGCTGCTGGCTTCTGGATCTTGTCACTTTGAAACCCGCAACCTGAACCCGCAACCCCAGACCTGTTTTTCACTCCATTTCCCCAAAAATCACATGCAATACCGCTTACACTTTGAACAGAGGCAGGAGCATGTATGAATGTGTAGTGATGGGGCGCTCTGTTTGTGCTGTCTTGGTACATACCTAAGTTTCTACATGAGTAGAAATTTCATTCAGATCTCAGGCTTAATTCTAACTAGTCAAGCTAAATTAGGTTTGTACACAGATGTGCTATATTTCATGACTGTTCCATGCTCTTTGTTTTGAACAGAACCCAACTACTGTATATTTAAACTGAAAGAACACATGCCATGTGAAATACTAATGGCGCATGTCATGGTGGACTATTTTTTTCTTTGTCAAGTATGTTGACCACTTTATTCAAATAGTAAAGTAACTTCCAGGAGCCAAAAAATTTTAGTGAGACCAGCATAAATAATATTACTCATCCGTAAATTCTAAGAAAGACAGCGTTCAGCTGAGGTTTTGATATTCTCTGTGGCTCCAAATTTTATTAGGCAAACACCATTAGCACCCAGCAGCTCCTCTGTGGTATTTCTGTTGTGGAGGGGCCTGAGCTGCACAGTGGCTTCTCAATCCGCTTCCTATGACTCCCAGTGGCTTAAAGCAAGGCCCACTGGGGCTGCGTGTATGCCGAGGGGGAATTCATAAGCATTATGATTCATGAAACTTGCAATTACTTAGTAAGTTAAGCACCCCTGCCTACGGTGGTCTGCTCTGGACTGCCAGAAATTCGGCAACTTCTGAGCTGTGGATTTATGACCCCAGTCAAGTCCAATTGCTGTTAATTTGCATCTACCAATTATAGTAATTAAGGCTCCAAATTAGAACGCTAAGAAGTCTTCGCAGTGAGAGGGGAAAATGATGTCGTGGAACATGGCGAGTCAGCAGAATATAAGACCCAGTCACTCAGGGAGCTTTATACCACTGCTACTAAAATTATTTTTGATGACTGAGCTTTTATAACAGGAGTCAAACACAGTAACAAAAACAACAAAATATCCAAGTCAACAAAGCAGCAACAAAGCTCCAAATTTGTCACAGTTGGCAGTAACAATGTACTTGTGGGTGTTTTAAGCCAAGTGCAACAAATCCAATCTATACTTTTCTTCCTCACTGGGACCAGCCACAAGAAACAACAACTGCTGCTTTCCTGCATTGTGTCTGGGCCTTGATCTACTTACAAGTTCCCATGACAAAAAACTCAATATTGTGTTCTTTTTACCCAACAGAATTACTCATCTCCACTGTAGCTCCCAACAGAAGCCTGTTATTCATTAGGCTGATTGCACTTTAAAGACATTCATACCCGACCAATTATATCATATTTACACAAGATCTTAGGAGGAAACTATTACTTCCATATACAATACAAGCAGGGCTCAGCTCAAACTCGTACCACCCTCATGTCAGTGGTACATGATCGTGAGGAGGTACAGTGGAGAAAAACAGTAAAGAAGAGGGCTCTGTGTTTACAATGACGTAATATATGGGGCTCCACCGCTATATCGCGGTTCACCTTCCGCGGCCTCACTGTTTTGCGGATTTTTTTTGGTGCAATTTTCATGTATTTTTTATACAGTGTATGAACGCGCATTGTGTTCTGTGTCCTGATTGGCTAAAGGAGAACCCGCACATTGTGTTCTACGTCCTGATTGGCTAAGGCCATTGTCAGTCATCTCTTCCGTGTTGTGTCTCCTGTGCTGTGTGGTGCAGAGTGCGTTCAGCTTCGCTGGATAATGCAACGGTATTCGATCGCTCTGGAGTGCTATATGTTTGCAGGTTTTCTCTCCGACGGAGGTCCACAGTGTCGACGAGGGCCTTAATTGGAGGGTGGCGCTGCAGCGGAGCGGAGTGGGGGGCTGTGTTAGTAGTTAGTGGTTTTTTTTTGTAGGAAAGCTTTTTTTTTGTTTCTCAACCAAATGTACTACTGAATCTACTTTGCGAATTTCGCCTATCGCGGGTTATTTTTAGAACGTAACCCCCGCAATAAACGAGGGACCACTGTATACCAAAAGTCAGTGTTTGCAGTTTGATTTCAGCATATCTTAATTACAGGAGTCATTTATCTCCCATGCACTTTATATGTCAGAGAAGTGATATTCTTATAAACAATCAGAATTAGACTTGTTGCTCTGAAGACACTGGCTAACATGTGCTCCCCATGACAGCCCGTCAAAGATGTCAGTCTGGATGGTGTAATTTATAGTCTCATCATGTGCTCATTCAAAATCTGTTTCTTGCATCAGAGCTCCATGTTGCAAAGAAGCCATGTGTGAAGACTGAACAGATATTTCATTTGGCTTCGGCTTATGTGCATTTTGTGGAATTCACACATGCCAGTGACTATACAAATTAAACTGCTCTTCTTTCATCAGTCTCCATGATTCATTGTACAGTAAAAAAAAAAAAAAAAACTACAGTACACTACTATCGCATTGTGGATACTGGCTCATTTATTAACACATTATAAAAGAAAGTATTTTTTAAGCCTTAATATCACATTATCCTTGGCTGCACATCAGTCAGAATATTGATGTGCCTCCAAACTTAGATTTCACACTGAAGGATTCTGCAGTTTGTCCCTGCTAATAGCACTGTAAGAGCCATTTATTGAAATGCACACATGTTGTCCTCATCTTCACTACTTCTGTTCTGCTTTGCCTCTACAGACAATTGCACACTTTGCCTGGTCTGTTTAGCTTTACCTATGATCTTGTCCTGCTTCTGCTTGCATGTAGCTCTAAGCACAGAAAATTCCTGGGTAACAGCAACAGAAATCCATCATCTACTATTCACTGGATTCCTTCATACAGTAGGTACATCTGCAGTGAATCTATTCAAAAAGGCACCTCGGATGCTAGTTTGCAAACTAAAGATGTGACTGTAGGTGTGTGTGTGTTACACACAAGTCTGTGCGCTGGAAGTTGCTGCTGAGAATCACTACTGTGAGACTCGTGTAATTCTGTGTGTGTGTGTGAGAGACAGAACAGGACAAAGCTAACATTTTTCCAATAAACTTGAGTGGGCGGTGGTTGTGAAATCACTTCCTCTGTTAGCAGTAACAGACCTGAAATGCTTCCTCCTTGCTTTGAAAATGGACATAATGCTGCTTTTATAAAACATGTCAGGCATACTTTTAGCACTGTGTCCCTGACGTGGAGGTGTGAAGGGAATGCCTCGTTGACTTCCTCAGCCCTCAGATTGAAACCAGATTTGTGTCCCCACCAAGTGATTTCAGAATGATGTAATTCCAATGCCATTTTAATTTGAGGGGCCTTATCTTTAATTAATCTCTAAACACATGCGTGGAATAGATTACAGTATTCAGAACTGGCTTCGGTAAGAAACATGGTAGAAGTAGCCAAAGATCTGGCTTGCCCCTGTATGCAATCATTTTCATCAAACTAAAGTAGAACAGGCGCATACCTCAATGCTACTTTTACACTAATTAAAGGAAAATAATCCTTTTGCTGGAGGAAGACTCTTGATTCACAGTCTGTCCCTGGTGTCTGGCAGGGAATAGCGTGCTCACTGCTCTGATTGACAAAGCCTGAAGTGATTCAAAGCTCTTCTCAAACACAAAGGAGAGGGAATCACCCAGGAATAAAACCATTAATTCCAGCTGACGCTGTTTTTAGTTGATTGACGATAATTGATGATATAGTGACTTATACTTGTACAGCTGCATCTCACATGTTTCATCAGACATACTGTCCAGATTGTCAGAAAATAAAGTCAAAAGTGGAACACTGGTGCATATTCCTCCTATCATTTGTAAATGTTATATCTTTAACAGTAGCTGTAGAAGTTACAGTAGCCAGTAAGCTTCTAAAACAAGTTTGCATGTACACTCTGTGGAAGTAAAAGTAAGAGCAAAAAAATCTTTAAATACATTGTGCATTTATATAAAGGGTCAAATATACACATGGACCTATGTTCATATACACTGTGCAATGCAGGTCTTATGGTTACAGTCTTCGGAACATTTCATGTGATTTACTTCTACACATAAATTGTTTAATTCTTCCTCCAGCAAGGAGGGTGTTTTATGGAGCTGTAAAATTAGGCCCACTTTATGGATCCAACTGCACGAACCACTACTGTTTTTTTCCACTTGATATTGATTAAGTAGTTCAGTATTGTCAAGCTGTTTCAGATTAGCGTACACACAGGCGTGTTGTGTGTTTTTTTGAAGATGCTCATTTTTATCTGTGTAAATGAGGGTCTTTGGCAGTGCACTTTGAAGTTGATTACACATTGTTTACTGTAATTATTGAATTCTGACAAATGTTTAAAGCAACAAGATTACATATCAAGGCCTTATCCTTCTTTGGATAAAGAATGAACATTTTCCTAAACAATGTCAAGTAAATGATGGCCATATTTGATTAGGTTAACGTATGCTACAGGTTTAGCAGACAGGCTGAACAAACATGTAATCGGATAGCTAAAACAGTAGGTCCTTCTCGTTGACGTTTGCCTTGACCTTAAACAACATTTTGTTCTAATTCAAATTTCCTTCTAGCAAACAAAAAGCAGAATGAAACAAAATACAACTTGCTGCTGGAAGCTCCCACATAATGGAATTAAAAACTTATGTCTAAATCACAAGCTTTAAGGAGATACACTTTGACTTTGAGAATATGAAAAGAGTTTACAAGACTACAGACTTTCTCATGAGATAGTGTCCAAATACTTTTATGTCAGCAAGGAAAAACAGCATAAAATAATTACAATAATCTGGGGCACACATGCTTCCTACATCAGCTAATTCTTCCTCCTCTGTGAATGACTGCGGAGCCAGTGTTTATAATTCTGAAGCGGATCTCGCATTCATCCAAACCACTGAGTGTATTTATACAAAGTGACATTTCTATATGGGAGATTTCCCGCTTTTTCCCCTCTAACTGAGGAAATAATATGGAGGGAGTGAACTCCTAAGCTTATCAAATTCTACTAGTGATACTGTCGTTTTGGAGAGAGAAGGGAGAGTGCAGAAGAGGTCCAGAAACAGGATGGTAGTTTGGAAAAACAGAGAAAACTACAGAGAAATAAACACTGCACAACAACAGGGACAACAACAAAGCTACTGAAAATTTACCTCAATTAAGTTAGCTTTTGTGGCTGAAAAGGCCAGTATAAATGCTTCATCACAAAAACATGTCAACACTAATCACTGTCCGTAACTGGCACTGTCTGTGTGGTTTGTGTCAAGAGATGTCATCATATAATGTTCATGTCATCGCACCAATACCTCTGGTTAATGTGCGAGTGAAATAATCCAAGTTTTGACTTAAGTGTACTAAAATATCTCAGTGCTTATCAGCTATTATGACAAAAGTAAAAAGTAGAAGAAATTCAAAGTGACACAGAGAGAACATTGAACAGGCTGGAACTGGAACAAAGGAGACTCATCTGAAGCCTTTCATAAGGCACAGACCGTGTTTTCTAAGAACCAGCCTGAACCTTGTTGTTTCTGGTTCTTCGCTGGCGCATCAAGAAACACAACGCGAGAGTCACAAAAGGGAGAGAGAAAATATATGTGATTTCAGTCTTGATAATATAGGAGGCAAAGGATGAGTGTGACGTTTACTTTTATGATTAAGAAGCATTGCACACAAGAGTTTTGTACTAGATGTACAGTACCACCATAGATGGATAGCTGTACTTTATATTAATCCTCTTCATTCACCTCACTTTTCTGACTATCGGTACTGGTATAAGTATTTCAGTTCTTTACTTGAGGGCAACTGTAAGCACTTTCAACAAAAATAATGCAGAAAAATAATCCCTGTCAGTGCTTTACTATTACGCACACAACTAGTCAAAAGTTACAACACACTTCTCTTCCAGTGTTTTTTTATTTTTCAACACTGTACATTCAATGGCAACACGGCCCCCCGACAAATTTGCTACCCCCGCACTGGCTGCCACAGTCACATATACATAATACACTGTACTTCTGTCTTCACTCATTAGTTTCAACAAATACACAGACAAGGTGCTCTTAACCATCCAGCACATACAGTACAACCCAACCATCTCACTAGTCCCCGGTGGTGTGAGGCAGCTCAGCTCCTCCATGGTGACCATCAACAAACACCAGTCGCAACCCCTAGCAGTAAAGAAAGAGGACTACCAGTGAGTGACTATAATTTATTACCTAGCTAGCACATAGAAGCACTATTGTCCCCCACCTCACAACATTACTGACTTTGTGGCTTACGTTTGAGTTGTTTGTGGTCACGTACAGACTAATACTGGATTACTTCATTATGTAAGGTGTTGATTTGCAATTTAATCTCGAAAAAACCTGTCATTTGAACAGCGGTGTGTAGACTTTTGAGATCCCCTGTAAATGTGGCAACTTTGGACAATCTAAAATATAAAACATTCAAGGTTGATTTTTACACCTTTTAATTTACTCCTTAATGTCATATTTTTTCAGAGTTTAGATGTATTCGGAATTAATGTACAATGCTTGAAAATAATAAAAGTAAAGCGGAAAACAGTAAAAGAGAAAGCATGTCCAAACACTATAGCTTGTGTTTCAAATGACAGCTACATGAATTTCCCTGTTTTATGGCTGTAGATCTTTAAGGATGAGCTTCATTTGATGTTTACGTATGTACTATTAGGTAGTTTAATCAATCGTGAACTATCGTAGGATCGTAAGGATCATAATGTTTTGAACACCAGTCTTCTGAGAGAATCTCAGTATCAACTTTTCATGAGCCAAGAAAGCCCAGCCTGTTTTCAACTTTTTGACAATGCATCTTCCAGCAAATACAAGAGGCTTTTAAATAGTTTATTTTATTTAAGAAACATCCTTCAGTTTGTTGTAAACTAACAGATTTGATGATACATAGCTTGCATTGGATTTGAAAGGTGTAAAAACTGTAGCCACACAATTATAGTTGTGTAAAAAAGTGATACTCAAGTAACAGACAAGGACTGTCGTTTGTTACACCAGCTCCAGAACAGTGCAGAGGAAGTGAGCCCTGAGGACAAGGCTCCTGACAAACCACAACTCCAAACAGGTAGCGCTGTGAAAATATGGCAACCAAGCAATACCAATGCCAAAACTTCTGACCATCATGCCAACATCCAAACAGCTGCAGGCACTGAGAAACTTTAATGAGGAAAAAACAAAGAGAAAGAAAGGGATAGAAAAAAAGGACAAAATCAAAAACATGCAAAAACTGAGCCTCTGCAGTATCTGTGTTGAGAGAGGGGGACTGGACTGGGTCTTGGTTTTATTAGAACTTAATGAGAGATGAGAAAGACATGATGCTAACATGACAACCCCCTGTGCCTCTGTGGAACTGGGTTAATGCTGCCTGTATGAACCATAAAAGCATGTTTCAGAGTCAAACACGCCGTGGATCAAAAGGCTGCAGGGACACATTGAAAAATTGAATGTAGCATGGTGTAGGAAGGAAGAAGGGAGGAGAGTCAGGCACAGAGCAGGGCTTCTGTCGAGCAGAAAATCCATACAGTCAGAGAACAGTACAGGTGTAAAGAATTAGAGGAGATGGCACATCAAATGGACTTGTACTTGGCCTCTTTCCTGTAGCCCGGGTGGCAGGAAATGCTCTACAGCATCCTGTTAGCTGACCAGAGAGAGAAAGACGAGAAGGAACAGCCAGGAGAGCAAATCAAGTGGGAGGTGAAGAACAGAAGAAGGCAGATGTAGATAATGTTCAACAACATCCTGCACAAAAGAAGGACATTAGGGGACAGGCAAGGGGATGGAGGGACTCGGGCTGAAACAGGAGAAGGGGAGAAACTTTGCAGAACATAGTGCAGGGTCAGAGAAAAGAGGTGGAGGATGGAAGAGAAAGTAGGAAAAGCTGCAACATCCTCTGAGAAGGCATCACTCAAATGGAATGAAACATTAAAGCATTTTATCAAAACTTCTATGTTGCAAGTCCTTAGTCTGTGCCTATACCCATCCCATTCTGGTAAGGTCTTATCGCAAGACATGCATCTGTTTGCAAAGATAAAAACAGTATTAAATGGTGTATGTGTATGTTCATATGATTAGACACAAAAAGAATTGTTGTTAGAATGAGTCATTTACACACACTGGCCACTTTATCAAGTACAGTTTAACACAACTTGTTAATGCAAATATATAATCAAGTGCATGTGGTCTTGTAGGCAAAGACAAGATGACCTGCTGAAGTTTAAACTGAGCATGAGAATTGGGAAGTAAGGTGATTTGAACTTGGCATTGTTGTCGGTGCCAGATGGACTGGTCTGAGTACTTCACAAACTGCTGATCTACTGGGATTGTCACACACCAGTGTCTCTCGGGTTTAAAGAGAATAGTCTGCGATGAGTAAAAAATTCTCTGGATGAAAATACCTTGTGGTCAGTGGTCAGAGGAGAATGGTCAAACTGGTTTGAGCTGATGGAAAGGCAAAAGTAATTCAAGAGACCATTTATTACAACTGAATAGCATCTATGGCCATACTGTACATTTCAAAATTTGAAGCACATATACAACATCAGCAGAACATCACATGGTGAAACTAAGGCTACAGTTCACACAGGCTCAACAAAAGTGGTCAACAGAAGCCTGGAAAATGTTGCCTTGTCCAGACAATCTGGATTTCCAGTGCAACATCTGGATGTTATGGTAATGATTGGCACAGGCACCATAAAGCATGGATCCATCCTATGTACTTTGTATCAACACATCCCAACTTAGCCCTTCAGTCCTAACTGTACATTGTTTAAATGAGACAGCCTACGTGAGTATTGCTGTTGGCCATGTCCATCGTTTTATGACTACAGTGACCATTTTATGATAACTCAGAGCTCCAACCCAGTACTAGAAAGGTGTACCTAATAAAGTGGCCAATGACTATAGTACAGGGGTGTCAAACTCAGTTTGGCTCTGGGGCCGGATCCAGACTTTCTGTTCTCAGGTGGGCCGGATCAGTAAAAG
>JAQQAE010011278.1:0-13692 GCA_029823295.1 Pseudamia nigra | reverse complement strand
ATGTGATTTCCTGGATTTTTTTTTACATTCTGTCTCTCAAGCTTGATGTGAACCTATGATGAAAATTACAAACCTCTTATCTTTTTAAATGGGTGAACTTGCACATTTTTACATTGCCCAATACTTATTGGCCCCACTGTAAATGTAAGGATGAACAATGTATGCATATATTTGTATGCATATATGTGTGTGTGTATAATATACTTTACATACAATGGAACCTCAGGTTACGAGTGCTTCTGCACACTAATTTTTCAGGTTACGAGGAAGACATCAGGCAAAATTTTGTCCCATCTCTCGAGAAAAACTCAGTTGGGGGGTAAAATAGTTCCCAGTCATGAGCATTTTCACCTGAAATAGTGCTTTGTTTTGTGTTCTTTCATCATGGGACCTAAGAAGGATGGTGAGTGTCATATATGGCTTTAAGAGAGTAAGTTATTGTGTGTTGCAGCTTTACAACACAGACACTTTACGGCAGCAGCCGCTTTACACCTGTGAGAGTTAGAAGCTTCTTGTCATGTTATTCCCTGCCTGTTAATGCCCAGAGTTTGTGCATTAAAGCAGTGTTATTAAAGTGAACCACCGCTCGATCAATCTACAGTGAGAAGAAAACCCGCAATATGATGTTGATGCAGGTGAAACACGAGATCATAGAAAAACATTCTCATGGTGTGCGAGTGACCGACTTGGCAAAGGAATACAGTCGAAGTACCTCCACCATTTGCATGATACTGAAGCAGAGAGAAGCTATCAAGTCTGTGGAACCTGCTACGGGAATAATATTGATTTCTAAGCAGCGGTGTCCTCTGCATGACGAGATGGAGAGGCTATTGCTATTGCGATCAAGCCTCCTTCGCTTGCAGCCTCTGTCTCCAAGGTAAGGTAACATTCTAAATAATTTTCAGAACGAACTTCATGCATTCCTTTTTGGATTATTAACATAACTTCCTTTTCAAATAATAATAATGATTAAGCGTGTACAAATGGGTGTCTAATACATGTTGGAGTTTTCGTGGGTCTTGGAACGGATTAATTCACATGCATTCTTATGGGGAAAACCGGTCCTGGCTCACAAGTTTTTCATTTCGCGAGCTTTGTCCCAGAATGGATTACTCTCGTAACCCAGGGTTCCACTGTACAGTAAATTATCATTATTATCATAGCCATATTTATAAAGATATTTACAGTGTGTGCCTGCAAAAACTAACAACAAAGAACACAAATGTTTGAGTGCAATGATATTTTTATTGTATCTTTTCAATTGAATTTTTCATCTATGTTGAGAGATGTAGAATTTCAATATCAGACATTGGCAAAAATATTCCAAACGAACCGGGCCAGTGTCAGTGGTTGTCTACCTTTCTGCTTTCTGGAGCTGTTTTAAGAGAAGAAAGGTGAGTTTAACATCATACAATTTCTGTTTTTTTAATAGTATTCAAATGTAAAATGTAATACTGGTGAATAATACTATTGTTGTACACTTACTTGTAGTCTGCAGTAGCTTCCAGTCAGACTGTAGCTTGTTTCTCAGTCTTTCCAGAGTCTTCACATCCTCCGGTTGTGGAGCATGAAGTTCACCTAGGGCCGGAGGTGGATTCCCAAGGAGAGACGAGGCTGTGGGGCCAATGTTTGTTATCTCATGTTCCTGAAATAACACCGGATGTCACTAAATCATCCAAAAACAAAAAATATATGATAGTTACTGTGTAAGATAATAAATGTACTTGACCCCACTCCTTTACCTGCATCAGTACAAGTGTGTGTCCTTGTGCCAGTCCCTGCAACAGGCCAATTATCTGTTGCCACACACTTTCAAAAATACCACTATCTTGCTTCCGAACCAGCAGGACCAGATCGGGGTCGTACTCATACGCCAGAGGAAGGAGAAGACTCAGTACAGTTTGCATGATCCCTGATGCATCGCTGCAGCTCTGTGGAAGAACAAGCAGAACCTGTTATGTGTTTCCAACGGTCTTGTGAATGTCAGTGTAAGAGCAAGCAAGCAGCCAAAGGCAACAAAAAGCACCTCAAGACATAAAAGCCTTGTCAAAAACCAGGGTTATTCCATCATATATTGATTTTTGAGCCAAGTTAAAAAGGTACTGATTGTTATACCAGAGGATGGTGCATTACTAACAAGCCAACAAGTGGCACTTGGGAGCATGCAGACGGGAGGAGACAGGCATGGAGGGGGGTCTGGGGGAAAGGCATACTAAATGGTGCATTCTAGCAGTGAAGAGGAACAACTTTCTGGATACTGCACAAACTTGCACGCACAGGCTCCAACCTATTTTTCTGTCAGAAACGTGTTTTCGTTAACAATGTAACATTGATTTGAGGCAGCACAAAATGTGACAAGGTCTCAAAGCAGACAGAATGATGTCTAAGAGTGGATGGTAACTAAACAGGAAAAATGAAGCACAAAAGGGTGAAGAAAACACTGATGAACCAGATGGGCGACATGACGGACAAACCCAATGTCCACATTTCTGCAGTCAGACGCTACATTTATGTGTTTTCATGATGCAGTCCTCACTGCTGTTGGCTGTTCCCCTCTCTGCTTGACATGATGGTATGATCTATATCCTCACGTGATTGGCTGAATCACGTGCAGATACAGGATCATAAAGTTAAGTTAAACCAAAGTTCTGCCGTGAACAAAGCTACAGTAGCAGCGAAAGAAAAAAGAAGTGAAAAGCAACTCTCACTTGATGGGGAGTTCATCACATTGGTTCCATTTTCAGTATACGTGATTATACCAACCAAAATGATGACAACAAGCCAATTTCTCTGTGTTTGAGGTGGAGATTTGAGTTTTTGAAGTCCCACAACAAATATAAATGTGGGTGGGGACGGGCTCGGTGCATCACAGTCCCCCAGCACTTAAAGACTATGCAGCAGAACTAAGGGAGGCTTAAGGATCAGACAAGATTGTAATTTAATTTATTTTAATTTCATCAGTATTATATATGTTGGTCTTGCCATTTTTGGTTTTATTTTAATCTCAATGAGTGACCCTAGGTTGAAGGAAACAACAAAATTAAAAACTGGGGGGAAAAAAAAGCCGTCAGTAGAAGACTGAAAGATGTTGCTTTGCCTAGTGACGCTAGTTGTACATTGCAACATTTGGATGTTTTTGTAATGATTGGTATAAGCAACTTGAAAGGTTATGGATCCATCCGGTGGTAGTACATCCATGTAAGCCATCCTTGCATTGTTTAAACGTCACAGCTTACATGACTATTGCAGCTGACCACATCCATTCTTTTATGACCATAGCGAACCGTCTAGGAAGTCAAACCCAATAAAGTGTACCTAATAAAGTGACCCGCGAGTGTATTTTTGGTGTTACTTTGCCCAGTTGTCATTTACTGCAAATATGAAACAAATATGAAATATGTGTATGAAACTACTTCCATTTGAAACAGTTGCTGTCAGTAGCTTCTGAGATAAAACAATGTTCATTTTATTCAAATATACCTATAATTTCAAAAATAGTCTCTTAATTTTCCCAGAGCTGTATGTTAATTATTCAGACAGAAGAGCCTGATCAACATGTTTGGACGTGATAAAGAAGCACTGAATAAGGAACCAATCCAGTACATGTCCAGAAAATGGGATGCATCACTACCCTTGAATAGGGATTTGTATGTTTTTAAAACCATACCTTCTTTAGACACACAGGAATGTAATATTTGCTCATCTGCGCCTCTACATCTTTGTCCCTGAACTGCACCAGGATGGTTTTCCTGAAAACAGAGTATGTCATCAGTGTTTTATTAATTCTTTTATGGGGAAAAGGGCTTATTTGCTTGGTTTTAGTAAAAAAAAATAGAGAATACAAATAATAATCACCCATCATCTGTGATGTGACTCGGGATTGCTTCATCTCCAACACACACAATCAGAACCCTGCAGTGAGAGGAAACATTAAAGTAAAATAATTTTATAAACTATGTATGTAAAGGGACACATTTTTCATTGCTGAGGGACATTTTTAGATTGCTGTAAAAACTGTCTCTATAACAGAAATACAGATTTGGAGGTTGCTGTAAATCCACTTACAGAGCCATTCACATCATGAATGAAAAACCAGTGTGTCTACACACACTTGAATTGAATGCTTTTTCAGTCCATTTTAAAGGTCATTTTTAACCTCATTATAGGCTGAGTTTAGGCACTTAATCCATATTTAAATATTTTACTGAAAAAAATCCAAATGTAAACTTAATGTACAGTACTGTATTTTACTCTTGAGCATGAAGAATGAGCATGAAGGTGAAACTAATTTTGCCCATTTTGATTTAATAAATCAACAAATACACAAACATTATGAACAAACAAACATTAACACAAAAAACAAAACATAAATACCAAAGCATATAATTAAAAAAATACCCAAAACAGCAAATAAAACGAAAAAGATGATCAAAATAAAAATGAAGAGAGCAAAAATAAGCAAAAATCACCAACAATGTACCAAATGGCCATAAAATTACCAAAGTATTTCACAAAATGTACAAAAACTGAACAAAATGAACAAATATTAAGAAAATAAAAAACAGCAAAAATCAACAAAAACTTCTCAAAATAATAAAAAATGACCAAAAACAACCAATTAAAATCCAAAAAGTGACCAAGAACTGAACAAAATAGTTCCCACAATGAACCAGGAGAAAAAAGCAAGCTCAAAGTAAAAAAAAAAAAAAAGAAAGATGCTGCACAGCTTTGAGACTCAGAAATGTGGACCTTGACCAAACGTTTGTGGTAAGACCTGAGAAGCTCAAATTTAGGATGTTTTAATGATGTTTAAGGTCTTATTTATGTAGAGTTGAATCTAAAACATTTTAAGACTTTTTAGGACCTTTAGAATTTTTTCAGTGGGTTTCGGTATAGGTTATGTTTATAATTTGTTTTACCTCTTGTTGAGCACTTCTGCTGCATGCTGGACCACACACATCATTCCCATGTAGATGTCATGGACCAGCGCAAATCCATTGCAGATCTGAGAGGCAGTAATTAAATATAACAACATCAGCTTGTAGCTAATGGAGGCAGGTCAGTCCAGCAAACACTGCAACCAGAAGCTAATCAAGTCACAATAAACAAGACAGAAATAGCATTGCTATACCTCATTCTTCTCCATTTTCTCTATGAGAGCACTGAGACTCACGAGGGTTGACAGAGCATCGCCATTATCCAAGTCTTTGAAGAGGGTCTCCCTAAGTGTGAAAAATAACAAAACAACATGATTTATCCTTGATGAAATAGTCACATACTGAGCCTAAGTTCCTCCCCTTCTGGTCTTGGCCCATGGGGCCTAACTTTGAAAAAAACTACCGTATTTTCTGGATTATAAGTCGCATTTTTTGGCATAGTCTGGCGAGAGGAGCAACTTGTATTATGAATAAATTCAACAGTGTTTGCCACGCTGACCAATACGGTAAGTTAGTCAATGCTCAGCAGCAGATGGTTTTCTGATCCTGACTGAATTATGCCTCCTTTTACATACTGTATATTTGTCAATTTAAAAGATAACCGTCAATAAAGTAGCAGCCAGCCATCCATCCCCTCCTGGATGACTGAGCTTCTCACCCTACCGCTAAGGGAGAGCCCAGCCACCCTGCGAAGAAAACCCATTTCGGCCACTTGTATTCTGGATCTTGTTCTTTTGGTCATGACCCAAAGCTCATGACCATAGGTGAGGGTAGGAACATAGATCAACTGGTAAATCAAGAGCGTTGGCTTTTGGCTCAGCTCCTTCTTCACCATGACGGACCATTGCTGAGTCCACATCACTGCAGATGCTGTACCAATCCACTTGTTGATCTCCCGCTCCATCCTTCCTTCACTCGTGAACAAGTCCCCAAGATACTTGAACTCCTCCGCTTGGGGCAGGACCTCATCCCCAAGCGGAGGAAGCACTCCACCCTTGAGGACCATGGTCTCAAATTTGGAGGTGCTGATTCTCATTCCAGCCGCTTCACATTTGGTTGTAAACAGCTCCAGTGAGAGCTGCAGGTCATGACCTGATGAAGCCAACAGAACCACATCATCTGTGAAACGCACAGACCCAATTCTGAGGTCATCAAACTAGACCCCATCAACACCCTGGCTGCGCCTAGAAATTTTGCCTTTAAAGATTATGAACAGAATTGGTGAGAAAGGACAGCGCTGGCGAAGTCCAACCCTCACTGGAATCGAGTCTGACTTACTGCCAGTAATGCGGACCAAGCTCTGACACCGGTCATACAGAGACCGGACAGCGCTTATCAGTGCATCCAGAGCTGTATGTGCCTCACGCGACGTCAGTTCTATAGCCAGGTCCCTCTTAAAAAAACTGCAACTTTCTTGACTCGAAAAACTATCTTAAGTTCACAAATGTATAAATGGTTGCATAAGATTCTATTACAGTCAATGGCCAGCAGAAGACTGGCTATTGATTGTAATATAATCTTTTTCTGAAGCGAGGTCCCGGGAACCAGAAGAGAGGTAGAAGGAACTGAGTGCAGGTAGGTTTTTTGGGAGGTCATCCTTGCTGACTAACAATAGTTTCAGACAAGATTAACAACTTACAGTTTTCTGACTCTAAGTGGGTCTAGATCCTCAGATGAGCTGAAGCATATACATCCGTCAGGACAGGTCACACCATCAGGCAACACTGCAGCAGTCTTAACAACAGGACTCATACGTATTGGAGGGTCCGGCCAAACTAATTCCTCCGTGTTTTTCTCTTCAACCTTCTTGGTCCTTTCTGCATTGTCTTCTGCTAATTTAATCTGTTTGGTGCTGAGTTCAGAAGTGGGTGGATCAGCTGGAATGAAGCGTGATAAATAATTTATGAGACAGTGAAAACAATAAAACAGCAGGAATCCTGAAAGATTGTTGTCCGCATTCAAGATCAAGATGCTTTTAAGGTAAAGCTCAGAAAAACAGTATTTACCGGTATGTGCATGTTTTACCTGCATGTTTGAGGAAGGACCAGTACTGCCTATGAGTAGATCGAACACAGTGTAGAGACTCAAGAGCACTGGAGAAAGAAAAAGTAAATTCAGAAATACTGCATATGGAATTGTTATATACAAACTCCATTTCCACTGAAGTTGGGATGTTGTGTAAAATGTAAATAAAAAGAGAATTCAGTGATTTGCATGTCCTTGTCAATTTATTTTCAATTGAATACAATACAAAATAGAAATTTAATGTTCAAACTGACAAACTCTATTGTTGTTAATGGAAATATTCACCAAGATTGAATTTGATGCCTGCAACGTGTCCCAGGAGAGCTGGGGCAGATACAACAGAAGACTGGGAAAGATGAGGAATGGTCCAAAACCACCTTTTGGAACATTCCACAGGTGAACAGGTTAACTAGAAACAGGTGAGTGTCATGATGAGGTATAAAAGGAGTATCACCAAAAGACTCAGTCGTTCACAAGCAAGGTTCACCATTCTGTGAACAACTGTGTGAGCAACATGGCCCTATACTTTAAGAACATTTCTCAAAATACAATAGCAAGGAATTTAGGGATTTCATCATCTACAGTCCACAATATCATTAAAAAGACTCAGAGAATTTGGGGAAATTTCTGCAAGTAAACAGCAGTAAGGCCAAAAACCAAGTCTGACTGCCCATGACCTTTGATCCCTCAGGAACACTTTGGAAAACCATTGTCAGTTAACACAGTTCGTTGCTACACCTACAAGTGCAAGTCAGGCAAAGCAAAAGCTTGCATGATATCAATACCCCGAAATGCCTCCAGTTTCTCTAGGCCCCAGCTCATCTGGAATGGACTGACAGAAAGTGTAAACGTGTGCTGTGGTCTGACAAGTCCACATTTAAAATTGTTTTGTGAAATCATGGACGTCATGTCCTCCCAGCTAAAGAGAACCATCTAGACCAGGGGTCAGGAACCTGTGGCTCTTTTGATGACTGCATCTGGCTCTCAGATAAATCAGCTTGCATTTCGTAACACAATAACTAATAAATAATTTTGCTGTAATTTAGGTTAAAAATAATTTTAAAAAAGAGAGAAAAAAGCCATCAAAATAGACAAAACAAAAAATCTCAGGCATTTTATTCTACACATCCATTTTCAAGAGCCAATCCTTTCTTTACTCCGGTGTGCAGGAGGGTACAACACTTTGAAACTCTATTTTATTGGTTTATATGCAACAGCCTGCATGAGAGCTACTGTCCAGAGTACAAGCTAGTCAGCAGCAACTCTGTGTGTGGGCCCGACAAGGTGACTGGAATTCGGCTAGCTTCGCTGGTTCTTTAGCAATTGTGAGGAATGGGAAGCCATTTACAGATGGCGAATATGCCAAAACATTCATGCTTGATGTGGCCAACAAACTTTTTGATGACATTTAGGATAAAGATAAGATAATCAAACGAATAAAAGACATGCCTCTGTCAGCAAGAACTGCCCATGATCGTACCATTATGATGTCAAATCAAGTGGAGGAACAACAAGTGAAGGACAAATACAGCAAAATATTTTTCCCTTGTTTTGGATGAGTCAGATGTCAACCATTTAACCCACTTCAGTATTATTGCACAGTACGTTGCAGGTGACACACTGCGTGAGGAAAGTCTTGCCACTGAAAGGGTCAACGAGAAGATTTATTCAAGTCTTTCATGGAATTTGCTAAAGAAAAAAAATCTACCGATGGATAAACTTATTTCTGTGTGTACTGATGGTGCGCCGTGCATGGTGGGAAAAAACAGAGGATTTGTAGCGCTTCTTTGTGAACAGGAGAATAGACCCATCCTAAGTTTTCATTGCATTCTACACCAGGAGGGACTTTGTGCGCAAATGTGTGACAAGCGGCTTAGTGAAGTGATGCCGCTGGTCATTTGTTTGGTCAACTTTATTGTTGCCCGAGCTTCACCAGTTTAAAGCGCTGCTGGATGAAGTTGGGAATAATTATCCCGGTCTGGTTTTGCACAGCAATGTGTGTTGGCTGTCAAGAGGGAAGGTGCTTAGCCATTTTGCGGTTTTTCTGAGTGAAGTCCAGACTTTCTTCAAATGAAAGACTTTGAGCATCCTGAGCCAGTGAACGCTGAGTGGCTCCTCAAGTTTTATTATGTCGTGGACATGACTGAACATCTGATCCAACTCAATGTGAAAATGCAAGGCATTGGAAATACAGTTTTATCCCTTCAACAAGCAGTTTTGCCTTTGAAAAGAAGCTGGAAATCTTTACCATAGATATTGAAACAGGTCATTTACTGCACTTTGAAAAACAGAGAATTTAAAGATGCATGCACGGCAAGTGACTCCACTCAACATTTTGATCTTCAGCAGCTAGCAGGCTTCACATCTAATTTCCTGCAGTCATTTAACGTACGCTTTGGGGAATTTTGGGAGCACACCAGTCTTTTAAAGTTTGTCATTCATCCACACGAGTGTGCAGTGGACAAAGTCAACCCGAGTTTCAACCGGAGAGCATACCTGGTGTCACTATCGGAGATTTTGAGCAAGAAGTTGCTGACGTGAAGGCCTCAGACATGTGCTGAACAAGTTCAAATCACTGAATGAAGATTTGGAAAAACTTGCACGAGAGCAAGCAGAGCTGGCAAGCAAACACAAATGGACAGACATGAAAAAACTTCAACCCAGAGACCAGCTGATTATGAAAACTTGGAATGCCCTTCCCGTGACATACCAAACATTGCAGCATGTGAGTCTTGCTGTATTGACCATGTTTGGCTCTACATATGCATGTGAGCAGCCGTTCTCACACCTAAAAACATCAAGACCAACCTGCAGTCACGTTTAACAGATGGAAGCCCAAATGCCTGCATGAAGCTGAACCTCACCACGTATCAACCAGACTACAAAGCCATCAGCAAAAGCATGCCGCACCAGAAGAATTATTTTATTTATTATCGGTTTGCTTCAGTGTAGCGACGTTATTAAAAAGAATAAATTCAGAGACTTACTATACCCTTAAATTGTAGGTTTTACTTAAAAATTCACACATTTCGTTGTATTTAGTGTTAAAAATATTATATGGCTCTCACAGAAATACATTTAAAAATATGTGGCTTTCATGGCTCTCTCAGCCAAAAAGGTTCCTGACCCCTGATCTAGACTGTTGCCAGTGCAAAGTTCAAAAGCCAACATCTGTGATTGTATGGGGGTGTGTTAGTGCCCCCATGGGTGAGTTGCACATCTGTGAAGGCACAATTAACACTAAAAAGGTACATACAGGTTTGGAACAACATATGCAGCCATCCAAGACATCTTTTTCAGGGTCATCAGTGATTATTTCAGCCAGCCAATGTGAAACCACAGCAACAGCGTGGCTCCATAGTAAAAGAGTGCAGGTTCGATACTGACCTGGCTGCAGTTCAGACCTGTCTCCATTTGAAAATGTGTGGTGCATTACGAAACACAAAATATGGACAACAGAAACCAAATGTTGTTGAGCAGCCGAAGTCATACATCAAGCAAGAATGGGACAGAATTCTACCTATAAAGCTTCAACAATTAGTATCCTCAGTTCCTGAGTGTGATCAATCACAGTGGTAACCATGTCCCTGTCCCAGGTTTTTTGGAACATGTTGCAGGCACCAAATTTCAAATGAGTGAATATTTACAAAAACAAAGTTTGTGAGTTTGACCATGAAAGATCTTGTCTCTGAAATGTATTTAATTGAATATACGTTGAAAAGGATTTGTAACTTGGGTTCTGTTATTATTTATTTATTACACAACGTCCTGACTTCACTGGAATTGAGGTTTGCAGACATGCACTTAATTGAGACGGACCTGGTGCAAGGACCATCAACGTTTGTAGGTCGAGGCATTGGATCTCCAAGCAAAGTCTGAATGGTCTGACACACAGACTGGGCGAGGGATGTCAAGTTGTATCCTCCCTGGAAAACATCCACACAGTAAAACTTTTTGCTCCTCCCACAGATAATAACAGAACAGAACATTTACAACTTATAGAAATGTATAAGCTGTGGACTGACAGATCCACTGTCTTCAAAATGATGCAATTACAATGCAAGAAACACTAAACAGCCCCCGTTGAGACCTTACATTAACATACATACTGGGATATCGGGACACAAGTGGCCAGCTGTGTCTGTTTAGACATACAGTTACAGATGTGCATTTCATACTCACTTCTGATCAGACCTGACGTTCATGCTTGCTTTGTAAATAAACAAGCTCCTTGCAGGCTAAAACATAGCATATGTGCTCCAGAGACCAGCTTTGTAATGTTCCTTTGCTATTTTCATTCACTCTCTCTCCCAGCACTTCTTTAAGGTGAAGCATTGATGCAGGAGATGCTGTGAATCAGTCAGTACTAAATATTGAGGACAACTTTGACAATACAATGAATTCAGCTTCAAGGAGCTAAACACACAAATAAAGATGAATATTACCTGAGAAAATGTCATATGCCATTCAGGTAAGGTCAGGTAGCAAGACACATATGAAGCATTCCTGATACATCTCTGTGGGCTTTTTCAGCATTTCAGAGGGCTTCAAAACACTGCAAAATTATAATAATAATGAATTGGATTTATATAGCGCTTTTCAAGCCTGCTTCTCAAAGCACTGACACTGAATCCGTTATTCATTCCCTCCACATTCACTCCTGGTGGTGGTAAGCTACAGACTGGGGCAGACTGACAGAAATGTGGAAGCCAATGCACCAGTGGCCTCTCCGACTACCACCAACACCATGCAGACAGACAATCATTCACGCTGACACTTTTGGACAACTTAGAGTAGCCAATTCACCTAGTACATGTGTTTGGTTGTGGGAGGAAGCCGGAGTACCTGGAGAGAACCCATGCAGACACTGGGAGAACGTACAAACTCCACACAGAAAGGCCCCGCAGCCCGGTGTTGGGATCAAACCCAGGACCTACTAGCTGTGAGGCACAAGTGCTACCCACTGCACCACCGTGTCGCCATTGGTATTGGTGGCATATGGCATTGGTGTCAGCTGAGAAGCTTAATGCATCCAGATTGGACACCTATTCAGGCTATGAGAGAACTATGCGTTCAAAACCACCTCTGAATGTGTCCTGGAACTTGTCCACATGTGATTGGATTTGATCAGATCTGCCAGCATGGATGTTAACGCAAGAACTGAACATAGCTTTCAGAGCAACAAAAGCAGTAAACTCTCCAGAACACATTTTCTGTATCTCACACTCACCTCTAACACAGCACAAACTTTGCCATCTGCAAGATTCATCAGGAGGTGAGTAAGGTGGGCAAAGACGTCTGGGGTAGCACACATTTCACCCTTAGAAACACCATATGACATTGTGGTAAAATGATCGAAAAAATGTGTAAATCAAACACAGGTAATTGGTCACTTTAAAAAGTACCTCTGGGTCACCGATGGCTGTGTCAAAGCCTGCACATACCAAAACCAAGTTTGGGCAAAACTGTGATAAAAACAAAAGAAATACTTTCTCTGTAAAAATAATCTTTAAAATATCTCCATCTGTTTTACCACGAGAGAAATGTTCTCACCTCATATGCAACTGGCAGAAGAACATGAAAGAAGATAGAAAGATAGTCACTATTCTGCATCCCCACCTAAACAGAAAACTGCTTTTGTCAAATGTGTTCACACTAAATGGATAAAAGAAAATGCAAGAGTAAAAGGAAAATGAGAGGCTTTCTGTGATCACTAACCTTGTTCCACGGTACGTTTATAGTGAAGCCAGCTCCTTTCTCTTTGCCAACACAGTCATAGTCTGATTCTCTGAGATGAGGCCAGAATTTCTGATGCTCATAACGGTGCCAGGAGAAGTAAAGAACACTGAGAAATGCAGAATGAAGACTGAAGAACTCGCATATATGAACATCCATACATCAGTAACTTGAAAAAAAAACTCACCTCGGATCATCTTCAAAGCAGTACTGAACACCTTGACCATGATGAACATCCCAGTCCACTATCAACACCCTTTCATCACCAATACAGAGGAAAATATGTTAAGGAAAAACCAGTAATATTTTTCTAAGTCTTTCTCACATGATTGCTAGAATAAACAAATACTACCTTTCAACCCCGTATTTGTGCTTGGCATATCGAGCTGCAATTGACACGTTGTTGAACACACAGAATCCATTGGCAGCACTGCGCATGCTGTGATGTCCCGGGGGTCTAGTGATGAAAACAGAGAAAGGCAAAGTGTTCGGTGTTTTAAACACAATCAGTCAGTTCGAACCACTAAAGCCATTTGGATGACACAAAAACGCAGCTTTTTAAAAAGCTATAACATCTTTCATTTCAAATCTGATTTTTACCAACAAATGTGATCCAAGAATTTTATTCAAATTATTGATTCTACCATCTTCCCCACAGATACATCCCAAGACCTGTGTAATAGATAGATAGATATACTTTATTGATCCCACAACAAAGGGGAAATAATATACACAGTATACAACAAATCAACAACAAATCTCAAAAAGTGATCAAGTTATTCATATCACTAGAAACGTTCAGTTATTTTAGCAGATTTAATTTTTACTTTTGAACTGATGTCATGTCTGTTTGTTTGTTTGTTTTATTTCGTTCATTTGTAAAATAAAATAAAAAAAAAGGTTTCATGTAAATACAGACAGACAGTCACCAAACACGAATGAAAGGGAGCAGAAAGAAGACAAGTCTTATTATGCCTGCCCCTTTATCCCCAGA